>LPNX011011364.1:207296-273904 GCA_001517045.1 Pseudotsuga menziesii
AAGTAAAATAATAGATGTGGTCTCATGAAACAAAAAAATATGAAAAGTAATTTAAAAAATCTTAAATAAAATTAAAAATTAAAACTTAAACTTAAATCTATGAAACCAGACATAAATCAAATTTTTTGAGTTTAAGACTAAAAAAAATAATAGCTCATAAAATTAGATCCCTTTCTACATTTCAAAATAGAAAGATGTTGTAATATTAGATATAATTTATTTCTAACTGTGTAAAAAATAATATAAATAATTTACATCTCAAAAAATATATATGCAAAACTTAGGTAGTCTTCTACTACTTGCTATGGACTACAGCTCGTTAGTGGGATTATCTTAGCAATTGCATATTTTGCTGTAAAAACTACCTTTTATACTAAAATGCTCGTTTGGGTTGCTTAGTACACCTATGATGTTCTAAACTTGGATACCTTTCTATACCATATAACCCTATACCATGTGTGGTAATTATTATTTTTTATATAAGTTGAATTCATTAGAACAGAATAGAATTAAATCAACCCACGAAAGATATGTAATATTTCTTTACGGGTTGCATAAGCCATATCTGTCCGAGAAAATGAAACAAAATCATGTTTAGGGGGAATTCTTCCATGAAGATATGGGAAACCATATTTCCCATAATGTCTTTAATATTCTTACCAATATAATATTCATGATATTCAACTATTTCCTTCACGTTCAAACTGAGAAATCGCTTGCTGTAATAAGCAAAACATAAAACACTAACAAACTTGACGATTTCCATTACTCGATAGAGAAAGGGGTTCGAGTACTTGCCCAATTTTTGGGCCTCCATCTGAAGAAAAACGTCTATCACCCAGGCCAGAAGCTCCACGTTGTTGTGAAGACTGTGCATGTTTTCATTCCATTGGCACCTTGCCAAGCGACTTGATCGTTCAATAGGAGCCGGAGTCAAGGTAAAGTATTTTGCCCATTCTCCAATGCCATGATTGGCATTTTTCTTTCTACTATCTTTGGGATTAACCTATCGACCCGACCATTTGCACCGATTGGACGACCAGAGCTTCATTTAAGCGGCAGCGGTGCGTGCAAATGGTCAGGTTGATAGGTTATTCCTTTTTCTGTTTCCCGAAAGTGGTACGTCAATAAAAACTACCTAACTAATAAATATTTCGATGTAACATGGTCAGAAAGTCTGTAGCGGTATGCCTATAACTAAAAAAACTTAATCAAAAACATCTAACCATAACCATAGACATTCTGCAACTCAATGCTTAGCTGTAGCCGATGTAACTGTAAATATTTGTTAACTTGGGCTTTGGATTAAAAGCTTCGACAAATACAAACCTCCTTTGAAAATTTTACCTTAGACGAGTCTTACTTGGACAAACTTTACACTCTACTTCTCCAAAACAACAATATTAAAAAGTATTTACTTTATTAATTGGGAACGTGAAAATTGCTTTTCACTACCCGAGAAATTGAGATGAGCTTTCACGTAGGTAAGAAATATTCACGGCCACTTTAATATCCTTCTTGTCCAAGGTCCACAAAATATCAAATAAACTTTTATAAAGTGAAATGTCTGAAGGTTTTTTATTCCTTTGTTGCATGAAAGCATTCTTCTAAATTATATATATATATATATGTATGACCTATGTTCTAAATTATATATATATAATATATATCCACTATGTGACCTATGTATAATGCCAACATTCGCAACAAGCTTAACCCCATTCGATCCGACCCATGGATTTATTAGTGTTCATAAAAAACCTCACAATAATGATATCAATGTGGATTGCATTTTCCATGGAGCGGCACTTAAAGCTTGAAACTAGATTGAATGCATTGCACCTTCCATCTACTTGGAAGCCAAGAGCTGTTACTTCCATCACCTCCATACCATCTACCTCACTCGAGCCACACTGTGAAAGAGATGTCTAGGGACTATTTCCTCGATTCCTCTTTACAATCTATATGCAACAAGCTTTGTCACAAAACCGTAAATTACATCATAAAAAAAACAAAGTTATGTATTTATTCATCGCAATTTGTTCTCTTAGTCGTAAGATCCTTTTTACTTGTTTGCAGGGATATACTTATATGGATTTTTATTGGTTTGACGACAGGGCTAGTTGTCCGTCCGGCATTGACTCAAACTAAGATGACAACCGGGTTTGCAACCCTCACCAAGGTGATATTGAAATACAACTAGATTTAATAATTTAGTATTAAATTCTGCTAGAATATTTTAGTTTATTATTTTAAAATAAAACAAATGTAATGAATTATTCTTTTATTTATAAGAGATACTGAACAAAACATAAATGAAACAGTTGTTGAAGAGTGTTTGTTGACCCACAAGAGGAAAATACAAGTGGTTTTAGCTGATGACTGAGAGCTCAAGGTGCATGATGCACTATCTCCAAAATCAGGTCACAACTCTTTGTTGAGTGCTAAAGAGAAGGAAGCTCATAAATGACCAAGTCCTAGGAAAAACACTATATAATAATATGTCCATTTGCAAGAATGAAGCTAGTATTGGACGGGGATTAAATTTGATAATGCAGGAGATGACGCATTAAGTGGATTTTGGTTTTGTAGGTCAGCAAATAGGCTCGGGGGTTCTGAAGCAAGTGCTTTGGCTGCTCTAGCAGCTAGTTGGGAGGAATTCCTATTCCATTTTAGTTTTTCCTGTAGTGGTGCCATGTTCTTATCCTATTTCTTATTATTATAACTAGATACTGTAGGATTTCCATTTATTTTACCTAGAATCACAACCAATTCTTTTAACAAAAAATATTATGTATTTGATTTAAGTATTCATCTAGTTGTATCTAAATAGAATGTAGATTTGTTCTGAAGTAGTTCAATAATTATTCCTATTATGATTAGCATAAACTAGATCACTTTTTTTGTATTTTATGCATTTCTGTAAAGCATTACATTTAGTCATTAACATATCTCTCATCGAGCATCCATACTCGAATCGAAGATTGTTAGTAATGTGTATTGTTACAACAATTAGTATTTTTTAGCGCAACTACTTTAAATCTAGTTATTCTTGTTCTAGTATGGATTCGAATCTCAACACTCTTTTCTTTTAACTGTTTAAATATCTATAATTTATTTTTTCTAAACCATTTCTCATAATGTATTTTAAGATAAATGTAGTTAACTTGTACCATTTCTCTCAACTACTTTAAATCTAGGTATTCTTGTTCTACTATGGATTTGAATCTCAACACACTTTTCTTTTAATTTAAATATCTATAATTTATTTTTTCTAAACCATTTCTCATAATGTATTTTAAGATAGATGTAGTTAAATTACGATTAAGGTAGATAGTGATAACAATATTTAAATATTATAACAAAACATATATACATAGATTAAAAAACCCTTATACAAATCGAGACTGTTTTGATCGGGATTAGTGGGATTTAAATAAATATCTAAGAATATTTTAATTATGAAAATAATCAAATTAGATATGAAAACAATTCATGAATTGCAACATAGCTAACTATTAAACAAAGAATCGTAAATACCCTTTAGTCATATATATATATATATATATATTATATGAGATGTAAAGGAAAATCATCAAAGTACATACATATACCAATAACATATTATACTAGTTATGATAATAATAACATATCCAACTAATCAATAAAGGATTCACAAATATATTAATCTAATATTACACTGACAGTCAACAACAAGAATCAAGGCAACCATTATAATTAATGCTACATTTTTCAAATCAAAATGCCCAACTATTCACGGAAACTAATCTTTCCATTTCCAAGTATGGTAGTAAGCCCATCAACTGATGGAAACCATTGCATACGCAATTAATTATCACAAGAATGCTTTTATTTTTAACAACTCTACATACAGTACGCGAATCCAATCAACTCTTTTACATGGAAATAATCCCATCATAGATGGAGACTGAGTATTATATCCATATCTAAAACAAATTTAAAATCAAATCCATGCATTACATTCTACAACTAGGATGTAAATCTATGACATTTAAATCAAGAACAATAAAAAAACCATAACGACCCTATGGGTCATATGAAGAGCTAAATCTTAAAAAACATCAAGTGTT
This sequence comes from Pseudotsuga menziesii, assembly GCA_001517045.1. Classification (NCBI taxonomy): domain Eukaryota; kingdom Viridiplantae; phylum Streptophyta; class Pinopsida; order Pinales; family Pinaceae; genus Pseudotsuga; species Pseudotsuga menziesii. Next base: position 211,409 of record LPNX011011364.1, read on the forward strand.
AAAACACATTATCTCAACCATGTGGCTGCAAGACCATTTCGATGGCACGCACATCCGATTAAACAAAAATCCATTAAAATTATAGAGTAAGAAAAATGGTGGTAAGTCCATCTATGATGGCACCCACAGTACTAACGTAAGTCTTAAAACAAGCAATCAAGCACAAAATATGTTTTTAACCAGTGTATGACTAGAGAAGGACTACATAGTACTCTTTCCTTAATTCTTAAACCCTCAGGGTTAATTAAGAAAAATGAAAACCTTATACTTATCTTGTATGAATACGGAAGCATGAGCTTCCTTTACGGCTCCAAACCCTGACTAGGAGGCACTTGCAAACAAATGAACCCAAGTTGGTCAGTGTATGGGTACAATAATAAAACTAGAATTGAAAACAAAATAAGAATTTTAAACTTCTTACCTTGGCATTCTAAGACATAGGCTTGGGAGGAGGTGACTCTGTCACCATCCTCACCAGAGCTCTGAGCCTTGCATCCAACCGACCCCAGTAAAAAATTTAACCACAGAAAATGTTCAAAAATAAAGTAAATCAATTGCAATCTTTCTTATGTGGTGGGGTTTCAGAGAGGGCCATGGGTCGACTCCTTTAGAATTCCCTTATCCCTCCTCTTCCTAAACCAAAAAAAAACCACTTTAGTGTTACAACAAAATCCCTTAAGCTTATTAAATAAAACATTGCAGAGTATTAACAGTCCCTTACCTGGTAAAGAGCAATTTTCATAGATGAACATGGTGGCGAGGTAAGGTGGAAACACAAGAATCATACTACATGAGGCCATTCAAGCCATGAAAACCACATGTACACCTTGGAAATAATTCATGAATAAGGCCATTAAAACCACGAGCATTTTTTCACACCCAAACCCCATTACAATTGTCTTTAACAGAGCATCGCCTTGACTCTCTTCTTTTACAGAACAAAAAACCAAGGGATGATGAATTCGAACAAACAATGACACATTGACCCTTGTCTCAACCCTAACAATCATGATGTACAAGTGGACGACATATATGCACTCTTGTTCCAATAGTAAAGGCATCATATGTGTTGTCAACTTGCAACTACGGTAGCACATTAAAACCACAGTTTAATCAATATACCAATTATTTAAACCATCATAACTCACGTCTAAGTGTAATCATAAAACCAAAATCATTATTTCAAGCCAAGGATCGAACATTGGGGTAAGCCCCATAACCATATAACATTTCAACCAATGACCTTTACATTTTATTAACAATTCAACTATGGATTAAAACCCATAGTCTAATGCTTTGACCATACATTCAGAACATTCAAAACCTTACCATATTAAACCTTGCGCTATAGGAACAAGGTCCTTCAAATGTTATGTTTTACCATTTGTGCATAGGAACTATGGTAAAATGTATGTCCTTTTTTAAGAAATTTTATTAAATGACCAATTTTTCACTTTTTTCCCTAATTTGACCTTTGACTAGTTTTGATGTATAGGTCTCCAAATTGGTCCAAATGATCCCAAATATTCACAGAAGGTATATGACTGATATTAATGTTTGAATATGATGTTAAGGGTAGCTTTATGAGCCTCTAAAGGATTCTGCAAACTTGTTTAATATTCTGGTCGAGGTAGGAGTTTTGACTAGTAATTTGGGGTTCTAATCCCCCCACAATGAATACTGAAAATGGCTTCCCAAATGCACTCAATACAACTCAAATTTATGAATGGAATAAGGGGAAATGTAAAGGAAATAAATATTAACTCATATAAATCACCATTCAACTTTTAATGTCTGCTATAACTCCCTTAAATTAGATGCAAAAAGATAGTTTCAACCTTGGGGGAAATGATAGGCAAACTTCTCCAAATTCTATTAAACTCATCGAAAAAAATCCTAATTCTTATGTACTAAAAATTAAACTAATCTAATACATCAATAACAATCCCTTCATCCATAAACAATTATTAGTTCACTTATCCATTCGAATCTATCAACATTATATTGGTTCACAATAGGGTAGTGGGGAAATGGCACTGTTTCTTGATTGTTTAAAATTTATACATGAAATATTTAGGGTATTTTGACCTAAGAGTATTATGAAATTTAAATACATAAATAAATATCCATTCATCCATAAACTATTATTAGTTTACTTATCCATTCAAATCCATCAACATCAAAGTGATTCACAACAAGATAGTGGGGAAATGGCACTATTTCTTCCTTAATTAACGTTTTTACATGAAAACTTTCAGTATTTAGACCTAGGAGTCTTTTAAACATTAAATATAGATAATTTACATCAGAGCATAAAATAATGGGGCATTAGAATCTCCCCCGAAGAAATCAATAGCTCACCCAAAATGTAATCCCTCCATGAGCAAGAATATGCCATAAAAACTAGAAATGGTTGTGAGAAATTGTTGCATTAGAAGGAACCATGAGATTCCCTATATCTTAAACCTACAAATAAAAATCCATCAAATATCCATGAAAAACCTGAGTGGCCTCTCCAAACATAAACTTGGATGGGAATCTTTCACCCTCGAAATTGGCTAAGGCAAGAAAACTTGTCATCCACCAGCTCTCACAATTCACAAATGACAATTTATCAAATGCACCAAATATATTATCTTGGTTGATTCCTATATTTTATAAACATACTTATCCTTCTAAGTTTAAAAATCCCTCCAAAAAATCAAGCCAATTCGAATTTAGGTGTGGCTTCAAGATTTTCCATTTGTCCTCCCTTTCCTAGCCTTCCATCTTCCCCCAATTTGAGTAGGAACCCATTGAGCTTCCCCAACTCACATGAGCCCTCTTGGATTCTATATTTTGACTTGACATGTCAGATATTTTAGATGTCACCCTTCATATCTTATTTCTGTCATAGGTGTAAAAGCATCTTCATCATTGTTGTTATAGAGCTAGGGAATCTAGTCCAAAATGACGCTTTCTCTCCCATGTAAGTTACATTTCCTTCCCAATTAGACCTATGATGTATATTTCCAAGTGTATTATCCTTATAAATCATTTAATAAAATTTTGGATTCCCATGGATTCGAAATTGCAAGAGGAGGATGCCATCTGGCACATAAATTCTAGCTTATGTGGGCCTCATAGTCTCCATGTGTCTCCATGCTCCATTTCCACTTCAATTTTATATTTTATTTATTTATTTATATCATTTATTAAATATTTATCCATTCTAATGTTCAAACATCATTCATTTTCTCCCTTATTCCAAATCCCAAAGCTTCCACCCCAACCTAGGAAACTAGTAATTTTCCTTGTTGGCAATTATTTGAACCTTAGCATCAATTTGAAAAACTCTAATGAATATGAAAAGTGTGATTAGGCCATTGTGACCCAATGCAAAATTTTGGACATGAAAAATACTCCCTTCCTAATATTTCCTATCCTCAAGCAATTTCAAACATGGGTGTTGAGGAATGTGCTTTCTGTATGATTATTTGAAGTTGCCACTGAGTTTCCCAACTTTGAGTCTTTGAGATTCCATGAATATTTGAGAGAGGAACCACCATGCTTTCTGATGCACTACTCTTATTAAAATCACTTTATTAATTCGAGAGTCCATATCCCATACTGCTTGTTTCCCAAAAAAATTGGAATTAATGTGACTAAAAATTTATCCCAGGGTCCCATTGCTTGTATTGCACTCCAACAATTAAGAGTGCTCTCCATCCCATACCATTAGGAAAGAGAATTCCAAGATCCCATTTTCTTGTATGGATTCTTCCAAACATCAGGAGTACATAATATATATCATCAAATTACATAACAACATAATAAACATGTACATCAAGGAGGTGCCTCATCAAAAAATCATGAAAGTGCTTATACCTCCAAGTAAGTGCACCACCGTCTGCTAACTGCATAGAATATTCAAGTGATCAATCAAATCTTCTCCAATGAAATAGGTTAGCATCCCATGTCCCATAATGCTTCGCCAAAGATATATAATGTGCATCAATATAATCATCCATGTGTTCTTTCATCCAAGGAGTGAATGAAGAACCTCCACCAAAATTTGAATCGAATAATGAGAAAAACAAACAAGGAGAATTCAAATGAGTCAAAGAAGCCTCACCCATACATCCATTAATGAGATAATCATAAATATATAACAAATTATGTGGTTGGAAACAAAAACGTTCTCCAATCATAAATCTATTCACCTCATTGTTGGATGAATTTCCTCAAACATCAAATGAACCAAGTTTTGAGCAAGAGAAACCATGAGTCGTCAAGTGACTCAAATGCATATCATAGGTGCATCCAGTAGATGTGCATAGTCATAAAGTAACAAAGGATAATTCTGCAAATGTGAATAATAATGTGATCCAACCATGTCATCATAAAAAATAAATCTAGGAGTTTTATACTCCTCACGTGGAACCATAAAAAAGAACCCTTTGACCCATACTTCATTGAGACTAATGCTGCAAAACATGGAATTGTAGGATGTAGGAGAGTGAAATAACTCACCCAAATGATCAGAAAACACAGAAGTTTCATCATGCGGAGGATCCATATGGGTAGTATCATGAAGCTCCTTCTATAGTGTGAAACCTTTGTCGTAGATTGATTCCAATGTAGAAGAACCATGCTCTTCTTTAAAAATTGCATAACCTTCATCAGGAGACAATTCAAGTTCCTCTTCCACCACATCAAGTGTTTGGATTTATTCAATATCATCTTCAAACACATTAAGCACATTCAAATTTCCACATTTCTCATGATCCACCAGGTCATTAGAATCCTCCAAACAATCTACCATTTGATAATCTGAAACATAGGAGGAAAAACAAGTATCTTGCAACTTTTCAAGAATTTGCTCATTTTGAATGATGAGCTTATGATTATCCTCATTATTCTTCAAGTATGCATCATGTAAAAATTCATTAAGCTCAAAAAAAAAAAATTCTATCAAAAAACAAAGACATGAAATTACCTTTGATGTGGCACATTTCTCTTTAAATCTTCCCCATGTCTTCAAGGAAGGATGTTTCCTCCAATGAAATAGCTCTCCAACAAGAATTTGACACTAATTATTGAGTTCCATGTAGTATTCTAAGGGCCTCTTGGATATTCTTTTCATTCATCTTTAAGGACCATTCAAGAAAATGAGGATCTTGCAAATGAACCTCCTCATCTTTTTCCTTCTAGCTTGGACCAACTTCAAGAAGCTCAAGTGGTGATGGGGAAATTGATCTTGTTTCTTCTTCAACTACTACAATTTATTCATTTTCATGTTTACTAGAAATTTGGCTTGCAAAAAAAATTGAAATATGATCTCTATGTCACCAACATAGATTTGTGAGCACCAATCAGTAGGTACTACTTCATAGTTTAAACATCCATCATTATATGCTCTTTGTTTCATTTCCAAGGTAGAATGTGTCTCGAAATGATATTCAGTATTTCTAATAGAATTTTATTCATACTCATGTGATGTCTCTTCATCTTTTTTAGAGTCACTTGGGAGTGAATTTAGATCCTCTTCATGTACTACTTCTTCCACTTCACCTATTTTAGAACTAGGTGGTTCATGGGTCTCCTCCTTTTGCTCCTTCAAGCAAGATGATGCATTTTCCCCCTAGGTTCTCGTAAAATCAATATATTTTCTCGAACCTTGGATTTCCAACAATTCATATCCTTTAATAATATTCTTGGTCATGTCTTCAAATATAGGTTCCATGATTTTTATATGCTCCTCATAATCATATGAGGTTCCCTTTTCAACCCTAGTCATAGTTTCCTCTTCAACAAAATAACTTTTGGGTTTAAATATATAATGGGAGTCCCTAAATTCTTGTCCTCATAAATATCATACCACATCATGCTCTAATACCACTGTAATGTCCATTTTTAAGAAATTTTATTAAATGATCAATTTTTCACTTTTTTCCATAATTTGACCTTTGACTAGTTTTGATGTCTAGGTCTCCAAATTGGTCCAAATGCTCCCAAATATTCAAAAAAGGTATATGAATGATATTAAAATTTTAATGTGATGTCAAGGGAATTTTTGTGACACTATAAAGGATTCTATAGAATTATTTAAGATTCTGGTCAAGGCAGGAGTTTTGACTAGTAATTTGGGGTTCTAATTCCCCCACAAAGAATACTGAAAATGGATTCCCAAATGCACTCAAGACAACTCGAATTCCTGGATGGAAGTAGGGGACATGTAAAAGAAATAAATATGAAATCATATGCATTAGCATTCAACTTTTAATTTCTTCTATAATGCCTTTAAATTATATGCAAAAAGACTAGTTTCAACCTTGGGGGAAATGATAGGCAAACTTCTCCAAATGCTATGAAACTCAACAAAATAACACCAAATTATTATGTACTAAAAATTAAAATAATATAATCAATCAATAAAATTACATTAATCCATAAAACATTAGTATTTCACTTATCCATTCGAATCTATCAACACTATATTGGTTCACAACAAAGTATCGGGGAAATGGCACTGGTTCTTCATTGTTTAACATTTATACATGAAATATTTTGGGAATTTTGATCTGAGAGTTTGATGAAATTTAAATATATAAATAAAATTCCTTTCATCCATAAACCATCAGTATTTTACTTATCCATTCGAATCCATCAACATCAAAGTGATTCACAACAAGATAGTGGGGAAATGGCACTATTTCTTCATTGATTAACTTTTTTACATGAAACCTTTCAGTATTTCTACCTGATATTATTATGAAATTTAATTACATAGAATTTAAACCATATCATAAAATATTTGGGAATTATAATCTCCCTCAAAGAAATCAATAGCTCACCCAAAGCACAATCCCTCTATGAGCAAGAATATGTAATAGAAACTGGAAATGGTTGAGAAAAAGTGATGCAATAGAAGGAAAAATGATATGCCTTGTAGTTTACACATACAAATAAAACTCCATTAAATATCCATGTAATAGTTGAGTGGCCTCTCCAAACACCAACTTGGATGGAAATTTTTCACCCTCAAAATTGGATAAGGAAAGAAAACTAGTCTTCTACTAGCTCTCACAATTCACAAATGACAATTTCTCAAATGAGAAAAATATATTATCTTGGTTGATTCCTGTATTTTATAAAAATACTTAGCCTTATAAGTTACCAATCCATCCAAAAAATAAATCCAATTCGAATTTGGGTGAGGGCTCAAATTTCCCATGTGTCCTCCATTTCCTAGCCTTCCATCTTCCTCCAATTTGAGTAGGAACCCATTGAGATTCCCCAACTCACATGAGAACCCTATTGGATGTTCAATTTCAACCTGACATGTAATATATTTCATATTTCAGCTTTCAGATATTATTTTTGTCATAGGTGTCATAGGATCTTCATCATTGTTGTCATAGAGCTAGGGAATCTAGTCCAAGTGTCTCACTAGCTCCAAAATGAATCTTCCTCTTCCATGTAAGTTACATTTCATTCCAAATTAGACATTTGTATATGGACTAGTGTATTAGCCTTATAAATCATCCAAGAACATTTATGCTTCGCATGGATTCAAAATTGCAAGAGGAGGATGCCGTGTGGCACATAAATACTAGCTTGTGTGGGCCCCATAGCCTACATGTGTCTCCATGCTCCATTGCCACTTCAATTTTCTCTTGTATTTATTTATTTACCTCCTTTATTAAATATTTATACCATTCTAATGTTCAAACATCATTCAATACCCCTCTTATTCCAAATCCCAAAGCTTCCACCCCCAACCTAAGAAACTAGTAATTTTCCTCGTTGGAAATTATTTGACCCTTATCATCAATTTGAAAAACTCTAATGAATATGGAAAATGTGATTAGGCCATTGTGACACAATCCAAAATTTGGGACAAGAAATAAACCGTGTTTTGTTATAACCACCTTATTACATAATGAAAGGTGGGATCAATACTATAACCTAGTCTCCCAAGCCTCGGGGCGAAGCAATTTTCCTTTAAAATCAAGATAAAAATAAAAGAAGGATTAATACATCACCTTCAGTTGTGGTTGGCCATAAGTAGTGAAAATTTTTTAAACACCCGCATTGGTGAAACCTGTCATAACCAGTATTAATTGTGGAAGTAACTATACACAACATCAACAAATAGACTCATGCCACAAGTACCAATGCTTGCCAATACTTTTAAGAGGTGATTATGGTTATATCTATTGATAAAAAAATTTATTTATGAATTTTGAGGTGTGTGGTAGATATGTTAATGTTTTAAATAAATGAAATGTTAATTTTTTTTATTTACCTAGGAGTGAATCCTAGACCTTGGACTTTAGCCCCAAGGTATATATACTAAACATATGCTTAAAATGTCAAGCCAATGTTCTTGGCTTGCATAAGGTGTTGAAAACATTGCTGCTAGCTCCACGGGTCTTACATTTGATGAGGGGTGATGTTACAAGGTTTGACTATGTTAAAAATTTAAGCCAATGTTTGGTTTTCAACCATGGGAGTCACAAGGTGGATGCCAACTTTGTGAAAGGAGTTTTTGATGAGGTTTTAAAGGTTGTCATAAGCATTGGCTACGAGTTGAAAAGGAAATTAGGCATAGTTAAGATGTTGGTTGACCCCATGATTTTTGTGTAATGAGGTGATATCGGCCTTCCGCCTGTACCTTGCCAGATCCTTTTTGTTGGAATATCCTTTAGGTTTTTTAATATTGCATTTACTCAATCGTAAGGGTTTTTGTCTAATTTTCACTCATAAACTCTATGGTGGTTGGCTACGACCATGCTTTCCATTCAACAAGTATGCAATTGCTTACTTAGTTTATACGCTTCATTTTTAAAAGTGTTTATTGGTGTTTAGTGTCCACGTAGTTTCCAATTGTTCTCTGAACATGCTCAACCATATTTTGTTCTTTGTGCGGTTAGGTGGAAAAATTGGGTGCTTTCCTTTTATTTTTGGAAGAGAGATTTCCAAACCAACTAGGTAATACATTTTGTTTTTAAATATTTACACTTCATTTCAAAAGAAGATTCTGTAGGCCTCAACAGGAAGTAATTTGAAGTGTTTGAAAAGTGCAGGGTACAGAACAATGGAAAAGCTACGAGGAGAAAAATATTGTCCCTCTTAGATTTTTGTTACGATAAGGATTCTCTACATGTGTCTCTTGTTTAAAAATTCAATTTCATAACTAAGGAAACGTGTTAATGCTTTACTTCTCTGTTTTGGTAGGTGAGGCTAGGGTGCCAACGAGTGGTCACCCAAATTCTTTGCATGAGCCTAGCCTTAACATAACGACCCACACCATTTGTCAAAGGTAAGATTTTCCTTATGTATGTGCAAGGTTTAAGGTTTTGTAGAAGGTTACTATTACTTACAGTTTTCATTTTTATACATGTTACGAAAGGTTACTAAATAACATTTAAATCTTTTAAAAAGTAAATGGAGGGTTGGCGTACGAGCCATATAAGAGTGGTGACAGGATTACCTTCTCTCAAGATCATTTTTATTATGTCCTTAGGTGAAGAACCCTATCCCTAGGCTCTGTTTACCTGTTTACCAGAACAAAATTTCTTGTATTATATAACTACAAATTATACTAATGCCAGTAGGTTTTTCTTTTGTACACGAATATAATGATGTGAATATTTCAACTGTTCACTAGATTCGATGCTTCAAATTCAAGGTATGCCTTGATTTTACAGTATTCCAAAGGGAATATTTGTAGGGTTAATCTACTTGAAATGTTAGGGGAAAAAGAAAAGGGATTTACTGCCTTTTATCACATTTAAGATAAGTTTGATTATGAAAATTTTGGTCTGTAATTCGATTGGGAAATCCATTTGTATTTGATAAAAAGGCTGTAGGGTGACCGGAATACAACCATATTGGATTGAACAATTAATATGATTTGGATATGGATCTGATTCAATGGATAGTTGGTTCTTAGATCTTGACCGATTTTGTTTTACTGTGATTGTATTTATTATACCTTTTAGTTAGATGATTTGTTGGATTTTTTAGGATCTTGAATAATTATTTTATTTCGTATTTTTTTTCTTAGATATAGTAGTTGAGGTAGAGTCTAAGAATTTGTATGTAAATTTATGATTAGTTAAACCAGAGATGGGGTGTTTGTATGAAATCTTACGGCTCATGGATGCTAAGATTATATTCTTAAATTAGATTATTTATTTATACCTTACTGTATATAAATATGAAAAAAAATACTCTCGACTCTCCCGATTATGTTAGTAATTTGTTTGAAGAATATAATGAATCGATTGATTGATATTTAGATTAAGGATAAGACCCTTCATAGGATATTTGTATAGTTTACAATTTAAATTTCTTATATTATTCATATGTTTTGATTTCTCCATTTTCGTGTAAATGAAATTTAACTACTACAAAGTATAAGCAAGAATAATATTAAACATGTTTAAAGGAAACTAATTTACGCATTGTAAAATATCAGTTTATAAAAAAAACACTCATAATTATAATCTACTTTCAAATTGTAATTATGAAGACTAAAGCAATAGATAAATTTTAGTAAGGAACCTATCACCACAGTTGGGAAAACAAAACTGAACATGTCATTCCTCTGAACCAACTCCTAGAGTAGCCAAAACTTACTGCGTCCAGAAACATCGAGCCTGTTTGTTGAACCACACGAGAAAATTATGATCAGGGCGTCATCTCTTTGGATCAATAGATTATTTCCCCATCCATCACCAACCTCTAGCTTATTCTATGGACATACTATTTTATAGTATTTTCCTAGGGCTTGGTCATTTATGAGCCTCTTTCTCTTTAATGCTCTACAAGGACTCTTGACCTCATTTTGGGGAAGATTCCTCCTTCATCACTTGACTTCTCACTCACCATATTTAGCCATATGCCATTTCTCCTTGAGGGCCACCAAACACTCTTTTATGGAATACTTCAGTTCTGAGTTCTTTGAGTTATTCAATTAATCAATAATAATAATTCCATTACATTTATTTTGACTTTATTTGTCAAAATATTAAAAAAATAAATCTTCAGAGTAAAGAAAAAATTTAACGATTTCTTGGTGTATTACAAACTCCCATGTACTGCTCCAAAAGTGCCAATCCACTTGTCACTAGTCTCATTCAACTCACATGTTGATTCTTCCATGACCTGTGGTGTCACATGCATCCACAAGAAATATATGTAACTTTAGTATAATATTCCATTTGCTATTTTTATTTTAAATCCTTTCCCTAAATTTTCACTTAGCAAAGGCTCAATATTATATGTAGTTCTTAGTAAAGTTATATACCATAGGGAAATATCACATATCAAAGGATCAGTCTTATATGTAGTGCTTAGCAAAGTTTTATCCCAATTTACTACCTTGGTTCTCTGTAATTTCAACTTGAAAATTGTTGGTAAAGTTCCATACATTAAGAAGAGAAGTTGCAATGCAACAAGTCGCTACTATTGACATTTTCATCTACAAGTGTTAATGTCGACACGTATCTCAATGGAAATCTCCAGCCCATTGTTTGTGACCTCGATCTCACAATCATTTTTTCATGTGTATTATTGAAACCAATCAATGACCACATGTCCATAGAAATGGTATACATTTATTTGTAAAGTTAATTGAATTGATATTAAAACACGAAAAAACACTCGAGCATCCAATAAGAGGTTATCAACAAAAATCTCTATGTTTGTGCTAAGGTTAACTCTTGACTGTAAGAGAGCCAAGATTAAAACATCTTTAAAATATAAGTTTATTGATTGTGTAACAACAAAAGGGGAATTGAAAGGTTGGATATATGACCAATACTCAGGAATAAAATAGGTATTGATAACTATATACAAGGGATGGTAAACAAGGATGATGTACAAGTATATGCCTACATATAGTAGACATACATGAGCCAGTTTGGGAATCAACTATATAACCACATATAGTTGATTACATATCCAAATAATAAATGCCTTTAAAACATAAAAAACATTGTGTGTAAAAAGGGAACACAAACAAATCTATTTACAATGAGAAACGAGACAGAAACAATATCTTTCATAAATATCATCACAGAAATATCAAAGACATTGGACAATATTTGTATTAATTAAAAATAAGAGTGACTCATATAATATTTCTCATCCTCCATACCGTCCCCCAAATACACTTACAGGGATATAAAAGAATCTTCAGACTAATCACACTCTCTTTTACTGTCCAACACACAACCCCTCTCAATTTGAAAGCTTTCCCCCCTTTCTCATTATAAACTCATGGAATATATAGGAATTACACGGCATGAGCTATTACAAAACATTTTGGAATTAAAATATGCAAACAAACTAGAATATTCAAATTAGTTGTGAAGGATTTTTAAATGATGAAGTGGCTTGACATCTTAGTAGCCAAATGTTGTGTTATGTAACTGGGCCTATTTCCTGAAATTTCAAAGGACCATGAAGATGTTCTTTGATATTTTTGGATATACATGTGATTTTGAAAATAGGAGGGTGTTGTGCCACCAGTTAATTAATATCTAAATTCTAAAGATGATCGAACAATTTTTTGGAACTTGCTACTATTACTCTGATTGAACAATGATTTTTTTCCTTTACATGGAGAGTTAATTTTGGATTTCTTCATGAATATTTGGAAATGATAATACTTCTACTTGATATATAAAACCTAGGAATTTAACTTGGGATATGTATTTTATATTCAGAATGCATTTGCGAATCCAAATCCTGGCATAAACATTTGGCAAGGACATTCTGATTCAGTGTCTGATTTAGGAGAGATCCTTATTCTATGAGAAGACATTGAAACCGTTTGAAATTCAGGTGCTTATCTAGAACTTTGACAGTTGCTACTCAATATCGAGCACTTTGAGAGATGCATATTTAATATGTATAACTTCCTTTTGAATGCCAACTCATCTCTCTTTATGCAAACAAATAACAACTCATGGGATGGCTACTGTCAGATGATACGAAGAATCAGACAATTATTACTTAACGCATTTGACATTTGATTTTAAGCTCAATTGTCACTTGGCAATTTTCATTTATTTTTGTTTATCCTTTTTTTTTATCTTCAACCCCATCTCAAAAATTAGGAATTTTAATTTATCCTTGAAAATACCAAGCTTTATCTTTAGGAAATGCTAAACCACCAATTTTTAATGACAATTGGATTTGAAATACATGCATCAAAACTTAGCGTTCCTTTGGATTTAGAATGTACTTTCAAATATTGTCCATTTGGACCGGCATCAAAGCAAGATGAATCTGTTGAGTCTCTTATTCGAACTAGAAGTTAATGGTTTCTATCAGTATCTATTTGAATATTGACTAGCATTAGAAAATGATTGTGATATAGGTCATGAGATTTTGGAGTTGATATTTTCCATGTGTAATTCCAATGGAACCACCTGGACGCATCCCTGTGTTTTCATTCTTGATAAATTTCCTTTGGACACCTATTCAATCTCTACCTTTTCTGCTAATTCTTTGACTTTCCTCAATTCGAGCCTAGGAATGGATGATATTTAAAGTTGAGACACACTAGTGAAAATAAAATGTGATTTGAGTCTCAATTAGTGAGAATGGCACATCCAAACATGATCTTTCTCTTCATGCTCGTATGAAACCAACCTATTTGATATAAAAGATACCACAGTCTTTCGACTTCACAATGTGACCTTTATCTTGAACTTGTTCTTATTGAATGGAATTTTATCGCCATTTGTTCCATCTTCATTTATTTACGCAGTCGCGATATCAAGAACCATAAAATATCCAATATTAAGACCTCTACCTTGATAAATTTTCAAAAGTCCCAAATTCTTATAACGAGTCTTTAGTTCGACTTTAATATCTCTTTCTATCGAAGAATTGGATTCAAATTCAACTACAATGTTTGGGTTCTTGTATGCTTTAGGTGAAGTGTATTTAACTTTTGGTTCCAAATTGAATACAACATCATAGTTGAGAAAAATTGAATCCTTGGTCTCTATATGATATGAATCATTCAACGCTCTATCCTTAATTGACAAAAGTTGAGGGTTGACACCGACACCAAATTAACCAAGACGGAGGTTTGAGGTGATAAGAAAATGACCATGTTGACATTGGAAAAACAATGAATTTTATTACAATGAAAAATTAGATCCCTCTCTACATGCATGCCAGAAGAATCCAAAAAAATTGTGGGATAGATATGATACCAACATTGGCTATGGATGGGGATAGATTCCTCCCTGTGTGGCTATAAGAATATGTAGACCAAGTGACTTATGTCCATTGGGATGGAGTCTTCATCCCAAACCTTCTGTAACTTATTCAAAACTTGAAAATACAATCCTCTACAATTGTTCGTTGAATGCTGAAATTTAAAATACTCTGCAAACTAAGAATAATCCTCACACAACAATCTGATCACACTATGAAAAATAAATCAAATGATAGAGGATGAGATTATTTATCTACACTAATACTACTCTAATCATATCTGCAACTTGGTCAAGTAAAGGAAGACTTCCACAATAACCATTCAAGGAATTTCAAGACTAAGATGATCTCATTTATGTGACTGATCAATAAATAATGTCTAAAATATAACAACATTGATAGAAACTTCTTCAAGAAACAATACTCACCCAGAAGTGCCAGTGAAATAATGGAATATGAAACCTTTAAAGGTTTTTAAAAATATGACTCCAACAAGGATGAAAATGGATCCTAGAAAGAATAGAAGCACTTATCCTGTTCAACAATGAAATATTCTATTTCTCATTGAAAAATATCAAAGACAGGATTACCAATTTCTAGAAAATGTTGATCAACATTATCTCGAAGAAAAGAGAGTGGTAGCTAATCTATTAACCCCTTGATATTTTTAGTGTTGACGTGTTCGTAACTTCGAAACATATTCTGATGTATATTATCATTGTATGTTGTTGTAAACCCATTGGTTATGTGTTACCCTTTTACGGGATGTCTAAATTGTGTCTATATCTTGAGGTACAAACTCTGTTGTAAGCTCGGGCAATAGTCCCCAGTGTAACGTCATGTAATATGATATTGTGGTCCCTCTAGGAGAATTGGGCCCCATGTGAGATGACATGTAGGCTTGTGTCTTATATTTGGTCAGTGAATTGAAAGGGTATAAATAGGGATGCAATCTCCCTCATTTATACACACCCTACACACTCTCTAAGGCGCATGAGAGAGAAAGATAGTCATGTTGATGAAATTGTCATTGATACCAACATGGACTTGTAGTGGCCCCATAGGATGTCATTGATGCCACCAAGTCCCACCTGTAGTCTCTTGATCCCTTATAGAGTGGGTTTGTGCCTTGAAGCACCTTGTACCTACAAGGCTGGATCTTGAAGCCACCACTTTGTTGAAGATGTTGAAGACCCTGTTGATGATGCTGAAGACCCTACAGATGGTCCCAAAGCCTTGGTAGATGATGGAGAAGCCCTAAATGGCTTGGAGAGGCATTAATGACCCATTCTATGGTCATTCATGCTATGATAATGTGATGGTGCCCCAGAAGAAGAACTAGCATCCCCATAGAAGATATCTTGACCCTTGGTTGTCCTCTTGTGAGGTTCAGGTGGTTGAATAAGCGTATGAAGCTTCTTACTTGATGAAGAAATCTTGAAGAGGTCCTTGGACCCCCAATTGATGATTTAAAGGTCCTTGTACTCTTGATGAAAATGAAGTGGTCAGATGGAGTCTTGGAACCCTTGGATATGGTCCTAGGGCATAAGGAAGATCTTGAAACCCTTGGAGAAGTCTTGGTTGACATGTTGAAGCCTTTGGAACCTTGAAGGAATGGTGAAGGCAACATGGGTCATTTGTATGATGCGGCATGATGATGCTCTTGCATTTGGTAACATAACCCTTGAATCTCTTGAAGCCCTTGAAGAATTACTTGGAACTCTTTGTGTCATCATGATGGTGGTAACTATGGAGATCAATCCCTTGTTTCTTGTTGGAGCTCTTGAAGTATTGTTGAGGCCATTGATGTGTTGGTGAAGATGTTGTGGGGGTCACGTTAGGTTTTGGTATGCTTGTGGATGAGGAGAAAAAGCATAAAACCTTTGGACATGCCAACTACATTGATTACTTTCACTTAATGACAAATTCAAATTCAAATTTAAATAAATAAAAATTAAATTCAAATTAAAATATAAAATAAAATAACAAATACATTTTTAAGTCTTCCCTAAATTTAAAATTCAAATTAAATAATAAATAAAATAACAAGCACATGAAGTCTGCCATAATTTCAAGGACGTGCACATATTGAAAGTGTATAAAAGAAAATCACTTTCCACTCCAAATAAATCAATTGAAGTAGTAGAAGATAACTCGTTGAACTGAGGAAATTTGTGGACTAAGGAAAGAGCTCATTGGATAAGCAGAGATGGACTGAAGAATTGGTGATAGCAGCAGAACCATTTTCTTTCTTTTTGTCTTGATATAATCTATCCAACGAATCGTAGATGGAAGAAGATCGTAGATGAGGAAGTAAATTTGTGATTGTGAAGAAGGAGCAGTCAACTATAACTGAGATTTTTTTTTGGTGACCAAATGACTGAGGCAGTTTGATTGGAAATTTCGTGGGAGCAGTGGAGCAGCTCACAAGAGTTTTTTTATCATTAGTTAGGTAGCAAGAGATATGGAAAATCGTAGAGCTTGGACTGATATTGTGTAGAAGAGTGGATTGAGGCAACCACAGACCGAGTTTTCACAAAGAGATTTTTTTTTTTTTTTTTGCATCTCTTTCTGCTAAGTGATAGTCCGGTTCTGGACTTGTCTTGGGTTTTTTTTTCCAACGAAGATTGAAGGCAGAAAGATCGATTCTAATTCTAAAAGTTAGGGTAAAATAATGATTAATAGGCAAGCACAGTAACTAAAGAGCATAAAACTCAACCCAAAATTACAGAGATGACAGTGAAGTGGAGAGCATGGAAGTTCTAGCTCTAAAACTTGGGTGAAGGGGAGCAGTAATGCAGCCACAACAAAAGACTACTTCTATCGAACATTGAAAACCTTGAAATTGGACTTCATTCTCTGATATCGGCAGCCACAATTGACTGTGAAAGGAAACCCGGGCTACAGAACTAATGAACTCACACATAGTTTAAACGTGGGATGACAAATTATTTGAAGCTAAGTTTGTTTCTCATAATATGAAGGGGTGCACTCACTGCCCAAATATGAGTTCAAAGGAAGCACGTCCTATAGCTTATTGTAATAATTTGGGTGAACAAAATCAATAAAGAAGAGTACCCTATCTCCATGCTGCGAGTTATTCACAGGAAGGGCGCATCCCATATTTACTTCCCAAGTCGTGTGAGTTGATATTTGGTTAAACGGCTGCGAACTTGTGAGCTTACTTAATGTACAAAATCGTGGTTTAAAAGGGAAGCTATTTGGAACGCAGTTTCAGTAATTATTTGTCTTGTGTAGTGAGGTACTTCAAATCTAGGTCAAACCTTTGTCATATCAGTTCTCTTGTAGCAGCAAATGATAGATTCTGGAAGAAGGGTTGTTTTTCATCTGTGGAGAGCTACTGCACATTCAGAGAATATTTCTTTGTCATTTGGGAGCATATTGTAATTGCAAGTTGATGACATAATGGTGTAAAAAGGAAGTGACATACCTTAATTACCTTGGTAAACACATGAGTAGAAATTATCATGTACAAGAAGAAGAAGCGAATTAAAGAGCTGAGAATTTAAAGTCTTCTACAGCAAAGAACTTGGCATGCATTGAGTGTATAAGGTATGATCATGTATACTCCTTGATGATGATGATGTATACAGTATATGATGTTGATGGTGCCTAGTTGACACATACTCTATGATGATTATGCATACAATGAACACTCCATGATGTTGATGCGTGACTGCCCATGGCATATGCAGAACTTGATGACATGTTTAGACCTTGATAGTGATTTTAGTATCTTGATGACATGATCAATTTGACAGACGTTTTTTGATGATGAGGACATGAGTTGTGCACTTTGATGATGAAATTCTATATTGAATATACTGTAATGATGATGTTGCATACTATGATGTTGAGGTACACCCTATATGATGAATACACAGCCTAAACCTTGATGATGATCAGACAACTTTGCATGTTGTCCTGAGCAGTGATTTGGATTGAGAAGTACATGAGCAGATCCTTGATGTGTATGTAATGAGTAATGCATGAGCAAACTCTTTGATGTCTTAACATAAACAGTATATCAACAGACTCCTTGATATCTTGGCATGATGTGCATAAGCAAATTTCTTGTTTCCTTTGCATAAGTTATCAGATTGATGGTGAAAGTAGTGACATGATTGACTTGACTATGACAGTAGTGTAGATGACATGTTTGATAAGTAGATGACCAGCAGCACTGCTTGTGATGAACAGATTGACATGATGTGTATGTATAGGATTGTATGATGTTGGCAGCAATTTGATGAATGATGTGCCTATAGATATGGTACAGTGGTCTTAAATTGTAAATGCAAGCTTGACTTGCATTTGAGGTTAGGATACCTCAAACCCTTCTTAGCAGGGTCTAAGAAAACCAGGCAGGGTCCTGGATGCAGAGTAGGTGCTCTTTGTATCAGTAGGTGCTGATTTTACCTTACGGTTGTAATCAGAGCAAAACTAATACAAAAAGATTACAAAATTATATGGTTTTGTGTTCTTTTGTGTTATGGTTCTTGATGATTCAAATGCTTATGATATGTGAATGATGAAGTGAAAGATGTTTATGAAACGATTATGAGATTGGTAGGATAATGGAATGATAAATTGGTAGTTAATTGTGACAAGTTAATAAAAGTTGTAAAATTGGCTTTACACTAATTCACCTCCCCTCTTAGTGTCTATCAATTGGCATCAAAGCCGGCCTTCATCACAAGCCTAGAAAGCTTGAAGAAGATCCTTGGACACAATGGAGGAAAATAAAGAGTCATAAAGCAATGACGTGCCTATACTTGATATTACAGATTATTTCAGTTGGAGGAGAAAAATGAAGGATTATTTGAAGAAGTTTGGTATTTAGGAAATTGTCATGAATCCACCCACTCCATCAAACAAGAAAGGAAAATCAACTACACAGAAGGAAGCAAAGAATGACAACACTATAGCCTTGAAGTTCCTCATGGATGGACTTCCCAACTCAATGAAAGAAAGTGTAGGAGAGTACACTTCAGCAAAAGACATATGGTTCAAGTTGGAGAGTGAGTATCAGAAGGGAAGACCAGAACTTGAAAAGAAAGTTCAGGAATCAGAAGACAAGCCACCGGAAGAGCCCAATCAAGAAGAAGACAAACAATAAGAGGACTCTAGCAAAGGTATGGACTCTTGTGATTATAATGATATATTATGTGATGAAATTGAGAAGGTTCTTGCAGAAGATGATGAAGGGCTATCAAAGAGTGCACATGAGATACATCTCACATTGCTAAATATTGATCTCAGAGCCAATTGGTTCCTAAACATAGTAAATATGAACCAGAGTGATTTCACGAAGTCCAAAAAGAAAATATTCGACTCCTTCAATGAATATCAGGAGAAGACCATGTCAATGAATGTGTTTCTTATAAAGCTCAAAGACAAGGACAAAGAGTTGTGGGATCAAATGAAAGACATGGATGCTGAAGTGGAACAATTAAAGACTGAATTGATCAGTCAAAAGGAAGAATCAGAAAAGCCTACTCAAGAGCTTGAAGAAACTAGAGAATTCAATCATGATCTGAAGACTCAGCTAGAGGAATCCAAGAGGACAGAAGAAATCCTGAAGAGTCAGCTGGAAGAAAAGGAGGAGACAATCTAGAAGTTGGAAATGGAGGTAGTTGGTCTTAGGAAGAAAGGTAAGAGGAACTAAGCCTTGGTTAAGTTCCAGGATAGTTTAATTGTCCTAGATAAGATCTTAGATTGCCAAAGATATCCACTCGACAAAATTGGTCTTGGTTACAAGAAGAACAAACAAAAATATGAAGATGACACTTGGTCTCTGAAGACTCCAGAAGCAGGTCCATAAACATCCAAAGCTGCTCCCCATGCACCTGCACATGAAAACAAGGATTTTGGAAGTTCAAAGATGAAACAAGGAGTTAGGTCTATTCCTCAAAGCAACTTCATAAAGGAAACAACTTCAATACCCAGGTATGAAAGTGGCTTCAATGGTTATTGTTATGTTTGCTCTAACTTTGGTCATAAGGCTATGGATTGTAGATTCTATGGAAGAAGAAGGGATGGAAGCCCCAATGACTCAGTTAGGTGTTGGACATGTAATCAAGTTGGACATGTGGCTACCACATGTCGCAAATTGAGATGTTACACTTGTAGTGGGTTTGGCCACAAATCCCAAGAATGTGCAAGTCAAGGAAGTTAGCCAAGAAGGAGTCCTTCATATACATCAACAAGAAGATTTGAAGATCAGAAGACAAATGTCTACAGTCAGGGATACACTCAGGCATCGATAAATGAAGTTGATAAAAGAAGTGTTGGAAGTTCCAACAGATCAGTCAGATGTTGGTCATGCAACAATGTTGGTCACATTGTTGCACATTGTCATACGATGGGGTGTTATAGCTGTAGTGGCCTTGGGCACAAAGCTCAAGATTGTTGGAGTACACGAAAAAAATACTTGAGAAGTTACCTAGACAACTCATCAAGGAAAGCCAGTACAGATGAAGGATCAAATGCTCAAAGCACAGATGCCAAGAAGCAAGTATGGATGAGGAATACCGACCATTTGTAGATAGGAAAGGTTGATCAGAGCAAGGAGGATGGCTGCCATATGGAAAGCCAAGTGTAAGGTATCTCAAAGACCTTAACACACCTTGAGTTTATGAGGCTAGAGAATCAACCCAAAGAAGAAACGATGGTTACTCCAGGCATACAGACAGGTCCTAGGATCGTGCATGTTGACAGGGGGAGAAAATGCCAGTGAGTCATGATCAGAGATTTCAGACACAAGTATGTGGACACTCTTTGCCATTGATGCCAAATGGGGAGAGATGAAGACAAAATGGGAGCATGCTCATAGGGGTAGCATGAGTTGTTGTCATCAATGACAAAGGGGGAGATTGTCGATGAAATTGTCATTGATGCCAACATGGACTTGCAGTGGCCCCACGGGATGTCATTGATGCCACCAAGTCCCACCTGTAATGTCTTGATCCCTTACAGAGTGGGTTTGTGCCTTGAAGCACCTTATACCTATTTGACAAGGTCCTTGTACCCATAAGGTTGGATCTTGAAGCCACCACTTTGCTGAAGATGTTGAAGAGACTGTTGATGATTCTGAAGACCCTACAGATGGTCCTGAAGCCTTGGTAGATGATGGAGAAGTCCTAAATGGCTTGGAGAGGCATTGATGACCCATTATGTGGTCATTCATGCTATGATGATGCCATGGTGCCCCAGAAGAAGACCTAGCATCCCCACAGAAGATATCTTGACCCTTGGCGGTCCTCTTGTGAGGTTCAGGTGGTTGAGGAAGCCTATGAAGCTTCTTACTTGATGAAGAAACATTGAAGAGGTCCTTGGACCCCCAATTGATGATTTAAAGCTCCTTGTACTCATGATGAAAATGAAGTGGTCATATGGAGTCTTGGAACCCTTGGAGATGGTCCTAGGGCATACGGAAGATCTTGAAACCCTTGGAGAAGTCTTGGTTGACATGTTGAAGCATTTGGAACCTTGAAGGAATGTTGAAGGCAATGTGGGTCATTTGTATGATGTGGCATGATGATGCTCTTGCATTTGGCAACATAACCCTTGAATCTCTTGAAGCCCTTGAAGAATTCCTTGGAACTCTTTGTGTCATCACGATGGTGGTAACTATGGAGATCAATCCCTTGTTGCTTGTTGGAGCTCTTGAAGTATTGTTGATGCCATTGATGTGTTAGTGAAGATGTTGTGTGGGGTCACCTTAGGTTTTGGCATGCTTGTGGATGAGGAGAAAAATCATAAAACCTTTGTACATGCCCACTACATTGATTAATTTCATTTAATGACAAATTCAAATTAGAATATAAATAAATAAAATTTAAATTCAAATTAAAATATAAAATAAAATAACAAATACATTTTTAAGTCTTACCTAAATTTAAAATTCAAATTAAATAATAAATAAAATAACAAGCCCATGAAGTCTGCCCTAATTTCAAGGATGTGGACATATTGAAAATGTATAAAAGCAAATCACTTTCCACTCCAAATAAATCAATTGAAGTAGCAGAAGATAACTCGCTGAACTGAGGTAATTTGTGGACTAAGGAAAGAGCTCATTGGATAAGCAGAGATGGACTAAATATTCAGTAATAGCAACAGAGCCATTTTCTTTCTTTTTGTCTTGATCTAATCTATCGAATGAATGGTAGATGAAAGAAGCTCGTAGCTGAGGAAGTAAATTCATGATTGTGAAGGAGCAGTAAACTATGACTGATATTTTTTTTTGGTGACCAAATGTCTGAGGTAGTTTGACTGAAAATTTCGTGGGAGTAGTGGAGCAGCTCACAAGAGTTTTTTTTTATCATCAATTAGGTAGCAAGAGATATGGAAAATCACAGAGCTTGGACTGAGGTCATGTAGAAGAGTGGACTGAGGAAACCACAAACCAAGTTTTCACAAAGAGAATAATATATTTTTTTTTGCATCTCTTTTTGCTAAGTGACAGTCTGGTTTTGGACTTGTCTTGGGTTTTTTTTTCCAACTAAGATTGAAGGCAGAAAGCTCGATTCTAGCTCTAAAATTTAGGGTAAAAGAATGACTGAGAGGCAAGCGTAGTAACTGAAGAGCATAAAACTCAACCCAAAATTATAGAGATGACAGTGAAGTGGAGAGAGTGGAAGTTCCAACACTAAAACTCGCATGAAGGGGAGCAGTAATGCAACCACAACAAAAGACTACTTCTGTCGAACATTGAAAACCTTGAAATTGGACTTCATTCTCTGATATTGGCAGCCACAATTGACTGTGGAAGAAAACCCGGGACATAGAACTAATGAACTCACACATAGTTTAAACATGGGATGATAAATTATTTGAAGCTAAGTTTGTTTCTCATAATATGAAGGGGTGCACTCACTGCCCAAATCTGAGTTCAAAGGAAGCACGTCCTGTAGCTTATTGTAATAATTTGGGTGAACGAAATCAATAAATAAGAGTACCCTATCGCCATGCTGTGAGTTATTCACAAGAAGGGTGCATCCCATATTTACTTCCCAATTCATGTGAGCTGATATTTGGTTAAACGGCTGCGAACTTGTGAGCTTACTTACTATACAAAATAATGGTTTAAAAGGGAATCTATTTGGAACGTAGTTTCGGTCATTATTTTTCTTGTGTGGTGAGGTACTTCAAATCTGGGTCAAGCCTTTGTCATATCAATTCTCTTGCAGCAGCAAATGTGAGATTCTGGAAGAAGGGGTGTTTTTCTTTTGTGGAGAGCTACTGCATAGCCAGAGAATAATTCTTTGTCATTTGGGAGCATATTGTAATTCCAAGTTGATGAGATAATGGTGTAACAAGGTAGTGACAGACCTTAATCACCTCGGTAAGCACATGACTAGAAATTATCATGTACAAGAAGAAGAAGCGAATTAAAGAGCTGAGAATTTAAAGTCTTCTACAGCAGAGAACTTGGCATGCATTGAGTGTATTAGGTATGATCATGTATACTCCTTGATGATGATGATGTATGCACTATATGATGTTGATGGTGCATAGTTGAAACATACTCTATGATGATGATGCATACAATGAATACTCCATGATGTTGATGCATGAATTCCCTAGAAGATGGCATATGCAGAACTTGATGACATGTTTAGACCTTGATAGTGATTCTGGTATTTTGATGACATGATCAGTTTGACAGACATTGTTTGATGATGAGGACATGAGTTGTGCACTTTGATGATGAACTTCTAGATTAGATATACTGTAATGATGATGTTGCATACTATGATGTTGAGGTACACCCTATATGATGAATACATAGCCTAAACCTTGATGATGATCAGAAAAATTTGTATGTAATCCTGAGCAGTGATTTGGATTGAGAAGTACATGACCAGATCCTTGATGTGTATGTAATGAGTAATTCATGAGAAGACTCTTTGATGTCTTGACATAAACAATATATCAATAGACTCCTTGATATCTTGGAATTATGTGCATAAGCAAATTCCTTGTTGCCTTTGCATAAGTAACAGATTGATGGTGAAAGCAGTGACATGATTGAATTGACTATGAGAGTAGTGTATATGACATGTTTGATAAGCATATGACTAGCAGCAGTGCTTGTGATGAACATATTGACATGATGTGTATGTATAGCAGTAAGAAAGGATGATTGTATGATGCTGCTAGCAATTTGATGAATGATGGTCAGAATGATGTGCTTGTAGATATGGTACAGTGAGCTTAAATTGTAAATGCAAGCTTGAATTGAATTTGAGGTTAGGATACCTCAAACCCTTCTTAGCAGGGTCTAAGAAAACCAGGCAGGGTCCTGGATGCAGAGTAGGTGCTCTTTGTATCAGTAGGTGCTGATTTTACCTTACGGTTGTAGCCGGACCAAAACTAATACAAAAAGATTACAAAATTATATGGTATTGTGTTCTTTTGTGTTATGGTTCTTAATGATTCAAATGCCTATGATATGTGAAAGATGAAGTGAAAGATTATTATGAAATGGTTATGATATTGGTAGAATAATGGAATGATGAATTGGTAGTTAATTGTGACAAGTTAAGAAAAGTTGTAAAATTGGATTTACACTGATTCACCCCCCCTCTCAGTGTCTAACAAGTTAGAGGAGGAAAGAAAGATAACTGCTGAACATTTCTTATTACTGCTTTTGATCATCTTACTTTTATGAAGAAGTTTGTGGGGTTTTCTCTTTATGGTTTCCCTAATGAGAATCTCTGTGTCTTCTGTATATTTTATATATTATGCATTTTTCTGTACTTGTTATTCTTTCAGATAAAGATCCTAGATAATATAATCAGATCTTAAGAAAATCTAACATGGTATCATTTCCTCTCTAAAAGAAGGCACTATGCATCTACAGGAACTAGGGATTCCTAGTTGAAGGTGTTCTCTTGACAGATCATCAAGCAAGGAGGTCTAGTATAAATTTCCTCACTAGGGTGCATCTATTGGTGGTATCAATTTCTAAATCATATAAGTCTCACTCTACATCCAAAATACAGCTGGAATGGAACCTAATGGAAATTAGGGTTTCATGCTTGAAAACCCTAGAAGACTGAATTTGGTAATCCTAGAACTTTCGCTATAATGTGAGATTGGATAAGGATCAAAATCTGAAATGTTTACAGGCCGAAGTAAAATTCATTTTTTACACTGTAGAAATGTTTTAGCCTCATATTCACTATACTTTAGGATATATCGTTCCTCGAAATCAGGGTTACAACCTCCTCCATAATACATTCATAAATAGGTGACCTAGGGAGATTTGCTATATATCAGGCTAGGAAGGTCCATAAAAAATTTTGCAAGATGTTGTAGGTAGGGAACATACATTAGTTTTTGTGGTACACTTTTTAGACCCAGAATGTGAAACAGTGACATGTGGAAATCTGTACAATTTCTCTATGAAGAATAGTCCCCAAAATAGTCACCTTGGGAAAATCAGCATAAGTACCACTTGGAGAATCTAACTCTTCTCTAACCTATGGGGTTGGAAAGAGCACATAGGAGGATATCTCGGAGAGAAGTTTCAGAATGTAAGGAGCCAAAAATTAAGAGATACAATAGAATCAATATCAGTCATTTCCACATAAGAAATTGGAAAACTAGAGCTTCATGTTTTGGGACCGTCCCTCCACTGTTTTTAGAAAAGATCACATTGGATAGATATCCTTGAATAGGCCCACATTTCTATCCAATAAGAATGTTGAAATTCCAAGTTTTGAAAATTAAGGTTTCTCTGACAAACCCTAGGTCATCCACCTCTGGAACGAGGACAGACACCTCAAATCGGCAAGATCTAAATTTTCTCTATTTACATTTGAGGTTCCCATTTCAAAATGACTAATCACACCCATCTTGATGACAAGTTTGGTGAAGCCGACAACTTCTGAGTATCGAAGTATAGGACCTCTGTGATTCTTGAATAAATTGACTTGGATCAGTATTTCAGTAAGGCAGTTCTAAGAGCCAGAGGGAGATGATGTTAAGGATAGAGCCAAGAGAATTATTGCCTATTCCATTAAAGATAATCTCATCCCTCATGTGTCATCCTTGAAGAAACCAAAAGGAAGTGTTCGATGCTATGACGAAGAAATCGAACAAGAATAAGAGATTTTTATAACCACCTTAAATGGCCTCCCAAGATAATGGGATTCATTCATTCGAGGAATGTTTTCCAAAGGATGTGATTACCTTCAACAGACTCTAGGAAGAGTGCACACAAGAAGAATCTCGACTCATAATAAGAGAAGAGAAGATGGGAGCAACTGAAGATCAAGCTCTCATAACTCAAATAAGATCCCTCAAGCGATGAGGAATATGAATGACTCAATTCTTGAAGAACCTCTTATCCATCTTAGCATTTGGATAAGAAATGATGCTATGAAGAAGATGATGAACTTGAAAGATAAAGACGGAGTCTACCCACGAAAAAAATAAAGATAAGTATTAAATTGTCATTTCATGATATTGTTTGGTTATGCATTTGTTTATATTTAGTTGATGTGTTATTCATGCTTGAGTATTTGCATTTATACTACTGAATTGCATATGAAGGGTAAGAAGTCAATGATGTTGTACACCATTATATTACTACTTATCTAGATTAAAACCACTTTTCTGGAATATTAGGAATAGTACACACTCTTAATAAAATTAGGGTAGAATGCATCTAGAATTTATTGTATGTATACATGATATGGATGAATGTTGTAGAATTGGCTAAAATAGTTGCATGGTTATGTGACTTATACTTGTCACTATTAATATATTTTGGAAATTATGATATGTTTCTAATCATGAACCTAAAATTGACTTGTATATCATTCCGAAGAACAAGTAATGACAATTCAAAAGAGGAACGTGAAGCTTCCCGGGTCAGAGACACCATAGCGAAAGAAAGAGCTTCAGAAGAATACAAATAGAATGATATACCACCTTGGGCATGAGAAATAATTAAAGCTGAAGAATAGTATGAGGATAATTCCAAAGAAATAAAGAGGCCTCAGACACAATCTAGCTATGTGACACTATTGAGTGACATCATTGATGCAGAGCCTTCCAACTACGAAGAACAAGACAAGAATAAAGGGAAGGAGACTATGACCAAAGAGTACAAGATCAAGAAGAATGATGTCTAGGATGCGGTGTCGAGAACTGAAGGGAAGTCTATAGTGTCTTCCGAATTAGAGGAATTTTGGGTTCTAAAATGGGCCTCCTAAGGAAAATAATAAAATAATATTGATTAATTTTGGAGGAAGAAAGAAAAAAACTACTTTTTGTGTTCGTATTTTCGACATATCTCCCTATGTTTTTACTCAAATTTCGATCGGGAGAGCTCGTTGGATGCGGAATTTGATTCCGCATCCAACGAGTACCCACACTGCATACTTTTGATGGACCCCGCTACCCCAAAAACAAGAAATACCTGAAAAAATGTGATGATGATGTCATCATCACGTTTTTCAGGTATTTCTTGTTTTTGGGGTAGAGGGGTCCATCAAAAGTATGCAGTGTGCATACTCGTTGGATGTGGAATCAAATTCCGCATCCAACGAGCTCTCCTGATCAAAATTTGAGTAAAAACACAATGAGATATGTCGAAAATACGAACAAAAAAGTAGTTTTTTTTAATGACAAATATGTCAATTCAACCATTATGGTTGACTTATTTTATTGAAATTCTATTGGTTCTTGAATTCCAACTCACAAAAACTTATTTTGGCACGTTTTCTTATAAGGCCCATTTTAGACCGCAAATTTCCTCTAATTAGTATATATCTACAAGATCCAACATGTAGTAGATGGAAACATCGTGGGATACAAGGAAAGATTCGTAGAACGAGGCTTCTCATAGAAAGAAGGAATAGACTATGAAGAGACGTTTACACCAGCGATGAGTCAAGTATACATAGAGAAACCACTGAGAGTTGAGACACATGACAGGCAGATTCATGTGTCCAAATTAAAGGAGGCCTTGTACGAGCTCAGAAGTCACGAATGGGATAGAACATATAGTTACATAAGGAGCTTGAATATCACCTAGAGTGATTAAGATCTTAACCTTTGCTACAACATTGAAGATGAAATCCTACAGAGGATGAAAATATTAGAGATGGGTGCGAGAAAAAAATTTCAACAAAGTTTAAGATAGAGGATCTTGGTATCCAGTGACCCTAGATGGATACATAGAATATTAGTAGTAGAGGAAGCTACTTGTCACTCCATTATAGGATGTTTGAATACATAGAGTATTAAAGGTAGAGGGAGAATGTTGCTCCACTTCAAAGGCAGTGACTGCATAAGATCCTAAGTTTTGACATGGTACGACAGGATGGAAAACTTACTGGTGGCTCTAGGATTTACTTGGAATAAAGTGGATTCGGTTATTTACTTCAATGTTGAAGGTGGAAGACAAGTGATGCTCCTATTATACGTCGATGACCTGTCCCTGACAGGAAAAGAGGAACTCATTAAAGATGCAATAAGGAGCCTTACTTTCGAGTTCGAAATGAAGGAATTGGGTACGATGCACTACTTTCTAGGCATGGAGGTGTGGCAGGGTGCAGATGGAATCTCCCTTGGACAAGGGAAGTATGCAGTGGAGATCCTGAATAGGTTTGGGATGATGGACTGCAAGGACATGGACACACCTATGGAATCGAACCTGAAGCTATTGAGTGATGCTTCATCAAATATGGTTGATGCCATGATGTATCGTTAGATGATTTGTTCATTGATATGCCTGATGAATACACGACCACACACATGCTTTGCTATGAATGCCTTGAACCAGTTCCTAATGGATTCGAGACATGCTCACTTGGTTGCAAAGCATGCAATAAGGTACATGAAGGGTATAATTGAGTATGGGATTAAGTATGATATGAATTATAATACTAACCTGCATGGTTATGTTGATTCAAATCTGTAGCACCACTAAGAAGAAGATCACCTTGGGTTGCTTCTTCAGTTTGAGATCCAGTATGGGATGTTGGTTTGGTAGGATGCAGTCCTGCTTGGCACTGAGTACAATCGATGAAAAATATGTTGCCACTTATGAGGTAGTATGTTTATTTTGAAAGCTACTATTTAATTTGATTGATCTGAGTTGCATTTTTGTATGATGCAAAGAGTAGAAGTGGAGCTCTAGTATGTGATCCAGATCAAGATCTCTCGAAAGAGGGAGGGATGATTTCCAGCATAGCCAGTGAGGCAGGTTGTATGAGCATAAAATTATGGCAAAGCTCATAGGTTTCTTAGACGTATTCAGTCATCTAGGTTGTCCTCGAGATGCAATCAGTTCTGGTGAAGCTCGCAGGTTATCCTTGGACGTAATCAGTCCTGATGCGATTCTATGATAGAAATGGCTAGAGTGAAGTTTGAATACTTTAGAGAGAAGCATGGTGTACTTTAGATAGAGATTCCTTCCAAGGGGAAATGATGAGTCCGGAAGACAGATATACACATAAGCCATTTCAACATGGTGGCAGGCTGGGCCTCCCATGGTTGTTGATGTAAGTGTTGAGCCTTTCTGACATGGTGGTAGGCTGGGCCTCCCATGGTCGTCTATGTAAGTACTGAGATCCTTTCTAACATGGTGGAAGGTTGGACCTCTCATGGTTGTTGATGTAAGTGTTTTTTTATGTGTATTTGGGATGTGCTTCATGTGATGATGAGATGATCTGACGATGATGAGGTAATAGTAGGGTAGATAGGTGTTACAAGGCAGATAATCAGTCTTGAAATGCTCATTCAGGTTTTGTAGTGGAATATAGTCATTCCTGGGAGATCTTGCAGGTTTTGCAAGAGGCATATAATAAGTCCTGAGATGTACCTACTTGATGGCTTGCTCGCAAAGATTATGAAGACCCGGTAGAGGGCTAAGCCTATCTCCAGCATGAAAATTTGGCTGGCACTATAGACGAAGACCTGGCAAAGGGATATGCCTACATCTAGCATGAAAAATTGATGGTAATGTAGCTGAATACCTAGAAATGGACTAGGCCTACATCCAACATGAAAAAGGGCTAGCGGTGTAGATGAATACGTAGCAGAGGACTAGGCCTACATCCATCATGAAAAAGGGTTGGCACTGTAGAAACTTCTGATGATAGATAGTATGGGATGATGATCAAATTATAAGAAGATGATGGCAGTAGCTATGATGAAGAGTCTATGAATCCATCATCACGATGATGCAATGAAGAACTGACTAGATGTGTTGATGACTATGTAGAGAGAGTATACCTTCCTAGTTAAGAGGGATTGTTGATGTATTTGTAACTTCAGAAGATATTTTGATGTATATTATCATTGTATGTTGTTGTACCCCCATTGGGGATGTGTGTTACCCATTTACAGGATGTCTAAATTGTGTTTAGATCTTGAGGTACAACCTTCGTTGTAAGTCAAGGAAATAGTCCCTAGTGTAACATCATGTAATATGTAAATGTGGTCTCTCTAGGAGAAGTGGACCCATGTAAGATGACATGTAGTATCATGTCTTATATTTGGTCAGTGAATTGAAAGGGTATAAGTAGGGATGCACTCTCCCTCATTTATACACACCTTATGAGAGAGAGAGAGATAGTTAGAGGAAGAGAGAAAGATAGCTGCTGAGCATTTCTTATTACTGATTTTGATCATCTTACTATTATGAAGAAGTTTGAGGGGTTTTCCTCTTTATGGTTTCCCCAATGAAAATATTTATGTCTTGTGTATCTTTTATATCTGATGCATTGTTTTTTACTTGTTATTCTTTCAGATAAAGATCCTAGATAATATAAACAAATGTTAAGAAAATCTAACATTCAGTTACTACAACAGATATCAGAGCACTTTCTTCACCGCCTTCCCAATTTTCCAATTCATGCTCATCATATAATGGATCACTGCTCTAAAATTCCATAGTTGTTGAAATAGAAACCTGCTCTTCAATAATTAGTGGGAGAGAAAACTTTGTGGAATGATGTTTGAATTCATCATAATCCTTACTATATTCCAATGAATTGGATTCACAACTGTCATACACAAGTTTCTTCTTGAAAGATTCAATATGTGTTCTTTCAGAAAACATTTCTTCATCATAATAGCTAGGCCTTCACAACCGTCAAAATAATATTCTACGTAGTTAACTTGAAATATGTCCTCAATAGTTTCATGATTAAAAATATGCTCAAAATATTCTTGACCAATATCTTGAACATTAAAAATCCTACAAAGAGTAATTTGATCATATGGACAATTAGAAACCTCTTGAAAGGTATGGGGATTGAGTGTTTCTATTGCGATATCTCCATTATAAGGCTGATCTTTATCGAAAAAATGATGTCCAACTTAATTTAAGACAACAATTTGTTCAACAAAAGATTGATCTGCACAAGGATCATGAACATGATCAACATTCATATGATCATCAAAACTGTTAAAAGCGTTATGAGAGCTATCCAAAATATCTTCACTGATCTCATCACTAAAATCATATTCAACATGACTTAAAACAACAACTTTGTTATCAAACTGATCATGAGATTCTTCCTTGACAACATAGATTGAAAATTTTTCCTCTTTATCTTTAACAACTCATGAATCCACAGCTTCTTCATGACATGTTTAGAATCCTTGATTATACTTATCATCATGACTTTTTGAATGAGAAATTGTATTATGGAAATCAGCCTACTCATAGAAATATTTCAAAATGAGTTCAACTGAGAACATATACTTACAATGTTTTCGGAAACATGTGTGGAATTATTTCAGCGAGGAAATGCTAGTAGCTTACAAATATGGGTACCACTCCCAAGCATCTCCATCCAAGGAATACATAAACATCTTCATTAGTACATCTTCACGATGAATTCCGAGCTGGTACATAGCTTCTTGGAATATCAACAAATGTGTTGCTGGATTGTCATCTTTTTTTTTTCCTGAATCATGGAAATAAATCTCCCCACTCGTCCATGACAGGTACTCCATTTGGAAATCCTGGAATAGCTAAAAAATTGAGTGTAATAAACCTTACAGCCACAATGGAATCCATTCGATCATTTGATGGAATTTTGAATCTTCAAACACTAGACTCACTAGGTAGAAAATTATAGTCAAACCGATGTCCTTCCCTGTCTTCCATCAAGAGTTGGACCTGATCAATGTGGCTCTTCCTTGGGAATATAGTATTCACTTTCATCCTTGACAGTAGAGCCAAAAGATGTTTTTGCTAAAGTTAACTCTTTGTTGCAAAGAAACCAAGCTTAACAAATCTTTAAAATATAAGTTGATTGATTGTGTAACAACAAAAGGGGAATTGAAAGGGTGGATAAATGACCAATACTCAGGAATAAAATAGGTACTGATAAGTACATATAGGGGATGGCAAACAAGGATGATGTACTTTTATAAGCCTCCAGAAAATATACATACATGAGAAAGTTCGGGAATCAAATATATAACCATAGACAACTGATCACATATCCAAATAATAAATCCCTTTAAAACAAAAAATAGTCACTATAAAAAGGGAACACAAACACATATATCTGCAATGAGAAACAAGATAGAAACACTATCTTTCGTAAAAATAATCACATAATTATCAAAGACATTGAACAATATTTGTATTAATTAAAAGTAAGAGTGGATCATATAATATTTCTCATCCTCCATACAATCCCAAAAATACACTTACATGGCCATAAAAGAAGCTTCAGACAAATCTCACCCCCATTTACAATCCAACAAAATACCCCTTTTGGTTGGAAAAATTCCCCCCCCTTTCTCATTACACACTCATGGAATATATAGCAATTACACAACCTAAGATATAACATAACATTTTGGAATAAAATTCTTCCAAAATACTAGAAACTTCCAATTAATTGCAAAGGATTTTGAAATGCTGAAGTTGCTTGACATCTTGGCAGTAAAATGTTCTGTTCTATAATTGATCTTACGTCTAGAAATTTCAAAGGCCCATGAATATGTTCTTTGATATTTTTTTATATAGATGTGATTTTGAAAATAACAGGGTGCTTTTCCACCTGTTAATTTATATCTAAGAATATGAAGATGATCGAATAATTTTGGGAACTTGCTAGTATTGGTATGATTGAATATTGATTTTTTCCTTTATATCCGGAGTTAATTTTGGATTTCTTCCTTAAGATATGGAAATGATAAGACTTATGCTTGATATATGACAGTTGGGAATTTAAATTGGGATATATATTTTATATGAAGAATGCATTTGGGAATCCAAATCCTGGCATAAAAATTTGGACAGGATATTTTGATTGTGTTTGATTTAGGAGAGATCCTTATTCTTTGAGAAGACTTTGACAGCGCTTGAATTGATGTGCTTATCTGGCACTTTGACACTTTCTAGTTAGTCTTGAGTACTTTGGCAGCTTCATATTTAAGTTTTATCCTTCCTTTTGAACCTGAGACTTATGCTCTGATACCATGTAAGGTTTTCCATTACACAAAAACCTGGAGATGTTGATGAACAT
Source organism: Pseudotsuga menziesii (assembly GCA_001517045.1). Lineage (NCBI taxonomy): Eukaryota > Viridiplantae > Streptophyta > Pinopsida > Pinales > Pinaceae > Pseudotsuga > Pseudotsuga menziesii. Next base: position 245,179 of record LPNX011011364.1, read on the forward strand.
TTGAAACTCAGCAAAAGGCCCTATAATTAGGAGTGGTGCGGTTAGTCCACTTCTTTTATATTCCCAGAGGTGCGGTGTCTATACTATGTGGAGGTTGTACTTATACTCCAACATGAAATAACACTTAACGGTTTCTATCAGTATCTATTTGAATACTCACTACCATTAGAAAATGATTGTAATATTGGTCATGATATTTTGGAGTCCATTCTTTCCATGAGGAATTCCAAAGGTACCACCTGGACGCAGCCTTGCTTTTCCATTCTTGAGAAATTCCATTGGACATCTATTAAATGTTTACCTTATCTGCTGATTCTTTGAATTTCCTCAATTCAATCCTAGGAAGTATATTTAACTTCGGGTGCCAAATCAACTATAACATCATAGATGAGAAAACTTAAATTCTTGGTATCTATATGCTCTAAATCCTTCAATGCTCCGTCCTTCATCAGAATTAATAAATCGATGCTTGACACTCACACCAAAATTAAAGAAGATGGAAGTTTGAGGCGATAAGAAACTGGCCATGTTGACATTAGAACAATCATGAGATTCTTCTCTACATGTGTGTTGCCAGAATCCAAAATTTTGTGGGACAAATCTGGTACCGACACTCTTGATTTAATGGTGTTCATGCAACAAAAAAGAAAGTGTAGATGTAACAATCAAGTTATGCAACTAACGTAAACATGCACATAAGTTTTTTGCAAATTTAAAATCATTACTCTATTTCTTGAGGTAATTTTCCATTCCTCTATTGAGATGAGTTTCCTCTATTGTGATGATCTTGATAGTTTCAAAGAAGAAGGAAGAAATTAATATTATTTATAATTGTTTCTCAAAGTTATCATTACAGTCTTGACATTTTATGTGGAAGAATATAGTCACAATAAGGTTGTTGTGAAAGAATGTATTGATGCATTCTTGGAACTTGTTGATATGTAGGCATTGAAAGATGCTTTGTTGAATGAAGAAGTTGATACATTTAGATAGTTTCTTAGGAATAACACTTCCTATTAATAACTCAGTACTTATAACTATCGTTGAATAATGTGACAACCAATTCCCATTAATTTGGGTTATGGCATCTTCTAGATCCTATTATTCTGGATTCAGTTGATACTATGCAACCAAAGTTAGAAAGAATAATTATTTGTCTAGTTTAATGTAACTATGTAAAAAGAGATATAATTCCATGTAATCTTTTAGAGACAATCATCATTCTATGGGTGAATGTGAGGAATGGTTGTAATCCTGAATGCTATTTTGTTGAACAATAAGGAATACCAATACTATTTTCCGTATGGATGTTTCCCTTTTGATGGTTTTACCATGTAAATATTTGTTTCAAATTCATTTGATTGGCATTATTAAATTTTGGTTTTCTTAATCTTTTTGTTATTTAGCTTTCGCTTGTTACAACAACTATCAACCCAAAAAATATAACATGAAAATTTGTGCGGGGAGAGGATTTTAACTTCAAGAGATTAAGGAAAAATGCATTCCCAAGAAATTAACACCAGCAATAGGTATTTCACTCGATAATTGGCGCAAAAATCAATCTCTAGAGAGTCTTCAAGCTAATGTTCTGAGATTTGAAAATATAAAAAGAAAAGTTGGTTGTCTTCCGAAGAATTGGTCATAATTTAAATATTGGTGATTCTAGTCGAGAGGATTTGGCTACATCTCTAATGGAGAATACCTTTGTGGAGAGTATAATACTTTCAAGTATGAGGAAAATATTTGTTCATATCAAATATGCATACACATGGAGGGATTGGAGATGATAATACATAGACTATATAGGTAATACATACAATTTGTTGAGGAAAGGACTAAGTAGGTCGTTCGGTGTTACCTCCCTATTTTGCATGAGTGTTTACTTATGGGTTCTTGACACTATGGCTCCTATTTCTTAATATGATGAAGATTTTAATGATTTTTCCAGGCATGATTTCACCAATATCAATAGTAAAAAATTTATTCACTTCAATTGTGTAGTAAAGTATGTCTATGATGTTGGTGGCATTACTAGATCAACTGCTTCTTTATACGATAAAAAAGAAGAACAAGAAAGAAAAATAAAAATCTTTTGCGAAAAAAAAAACCCTAAAACTTTCAAGGAAATCTAGGTAAATTCACTTGTTCACCAAGGTTCATTAATACCATGTAATGAAACTCATATTGTGTAGACTAATATCAACTACTTAGATAAAAAAGTTTTCAATATCAATTAATCTACTCCGATTAGAGAAAAAAGTAAACATGTATTAAGCATGAGTGGATCCATGTCCAACCTATCCTTCTAAAACCTCTGATAGTATTTAAATTGTGCATGAATTTATGTTGGAATTTCTCCCGTCAACCTAGGTGCATACCCTTGTTTGTCCATCAACAAATCCTAAGTATCATCTTGACAGAGAAGGACTCAATCGGGAGAAGATGCGACATAGATGCAGTCTCACCCAAGATATCTCTTATGCGTAACTACCAAAACCAGGTTTCTGCAGTTGTGTGGGGATTTCCTCTTCCTTGGAACCTTACGATTTTGCTCGATCAAATTTGGTGGTTGTACTACATATTATTATTTCAAGAATTCAATATATGACTCTACGTGTCTGTTGACATAAATTATAATGGTTAATATAATTCCTTTTTGGTGATTCCAAATAACAATAGTGGGACATATTCATACAAGGACTCATTCATAGTAAAGTACAAATACATTAAGTCACAACATACATTCTTTGAAATAAGAAAATTTATTAAATATATACATAGACGGCATTTAATGTGGAAACCCATACGGGAAATAGCACAAAGGCGTTCTTCATCCAGCATGATAAATATATGGCACCTTTCGTCTCCATGCTCAACTTGCGGACTTTGTTCTAGATCTTCTTCTACAATATATACATACTTCTCTCTCCTCTCATGCTTTCTAGTATTAGGTCTTTGAATCTTTCTATCCTTCACCCTACTATCAATACACACACAGTCTGTATCAACTCTCTCTCCTCTACAACTCTAAAAATCTTTGAATCTACTTCTCTTCTATGACAAAAACCTGCAATGACCTAGTGAGAGTGCAAACCTATCTAACTATGTGTAACTATGAGGAAGTAACCCACACAAATCTTAGGTTCTCCATTTTATAGACTCTTACATGTCGTAGTCAACTGAATTCAATCTATTAGCTGAAAGGTTGTGATTCCTATTCTCGTACATTTAGTTACAATTGTCCGTAGGCACTATTAGCCCAAAATACAAAGATGATTTATTCTCTTAAGCATGTGTTATCCCAACTGAATTCTTACCCAATTTTTTTTGAGATGGACTTTTCAACCATTTCATGTCTTCTTCTATCATGAACTCTTCTCTCATGGTTGCTTCTATTGAAGGTCCTTTCTATATCTTCTCCTTATTTCATAGATATTTTTACCATAGTCTCTTTCATCACAAATTCCCTTCTATCGTAGCTTCATATAAAACTACTTCTCATGTCGTATCTCTTCCTCTAGAATTCATAATTTCCTCTGTTGCACAACCACACTCTTCATTTTCCTGAGCATAATTCTAACAGAATTATGCCTATCTTTCCCTAGGTCCAACATGATCCCAACACTCACCTATGGATCATCCTGATCCATGCTAATCCCACCCTTCATTCGTGACGACATTACTTTGTAAATGCTAGAATATTTTCATGCTCTGCTCTGTTTCCTGTCACGCATATTTTTGTCTTCTGCAAATTTTACATGAGGTCGAGACTCAGAACTGATGTGTTTCGATGTTGTAAGTACTATGGACTCTTCTTCTTGTCATGCTTTCTGGTGTAGAGGATGAATAATGAATGTAAATATTTCTACTTCGGCCTTCAATTCTTTGTGTTTGTTAGTCCACTATTGATGTTCAGTGCACAATGTTGTGACTTTTTGTTGTAGTTTTTTTCATTTCAACAACGATAGCCATTTGGTTTGATCCATGGAGCTAGGTTACACTTTTTAGCAAGGTCCTTTCAGAAAAAACAAAAAAAACATACCTCGATCGAGCAATTTTTAAACCCTCGATCGAGATCATAACACCTCGATTGAGGGCTTAACAAAACCTTCATCTAAGTTTTAAGAATACCTCGATCTAGGTTTTAAGACCTCGATCTAGGTTTTAAAAAAAACCCGATCTAGGTTTAAAAAAACCTTGATCTAGGTTTTAAAAAATCCCTGATCTAGGTTTTAAAATAACCTCGATCTAGGTTTTAGGACCTCGATCTAGGTTTCAATAAAACCTTGATCAAGGTTTTAAGGCTGCAATTAAGGTCCTTGCGCAAATTTTTTTATAAAAAGAGGTTTAAATGGTAGCTCAATCAAGGGTTTAATAAAACCTCAATTGAGCTTATTTAAAAACCTTGATCGAGTTTATTTAAAAACCTCAATTGATGGATGTTAATACCTTGATCGAGGGCCTAAAAAATAGAGAATTATCCCTCTTACGAGAAAATTAATGTTTCTCTCTATCTTCTAGGGGTGTAAACCCTGCCATTCATGGCACACAACTGAGTGGAGTTCATACCAATAGATTCGTCACCGAATCCTCTGTCCATTGAGATATCATGCATGTGTTTTGGCATTCATATGGTTTTTTTTAATTATTTCTAAAACTTACACTTAGAAAATGAGACCACAACTTCGAAGCAGCTCAAAGAAAAATCCGCAGGGTAAAATATACATATCCAAAAATTTCTTAAAAATGGGCAGCCCACACATGGATGTGTCTTCTTCAAAATGGTATCTTTTGTTTTTCAATTTTTGAAAATAGTGAAAAAAAACATGGGATGGACACACGTGTATAAAATGATGCTGAAATTAGATGTGGTCACCTTCGAAAAATAATAAATAATTGTATATTACGAAATAAATTAACAAAAAATATGCAAGCCATAGTACATTTTGTGTAGATCATATATATATATATATATATATATTTTAAATTATTAATGTAAGATTGAATTATTGGGGTTGGACACGAGCCACTTATTAACTTCTTCAAATTTTTAAGGTCACATAACTCATTAAGTGAAAAATTTCACACATTAAATGACATCAGAATATTTAAAAGAAAATATCATTGGGAAGTCAAAATATCTACAATTTGTTTTTTAACTGGAAGTCTAAATTCACATGGCATATATGCGTTTTGAGGGCTTCTATTTAGCACATGAGTAAAAAATTAGGTTTTCATTGCCAAATTTGGCCAAAAAGTGTTACCCACCTTCATGGATTCACCCATTTCCTCTATTAAGGGAAATTTCTCCATCTTATTCTTCATTTGATTTTCCTCTATCTCAACAGTGTGCAGCTTCTCTATGAATTTCTCTAACTCACCATCGTCGCTCAAAACTTTCCCAATATTAGAAACTTGTTCGAATTCCTTGGAACAGAGTGCCTCTTCCTCTTTAATCTTCTTCATAGCCTCTATCACTACGTTTATTCTTTCTTCAAACACCTATGGTAGTGTACTTGGTCTCTCTTGTTATTCTAACTTTGCGACCTTTTTGCGAAGTTTCTCTACAATTTTTCCAAGTCGAATGACCTTGGCTTCTATAAACATGTCATCTATTATTCCTTGATTTCTAAAATTACTACAACCAATTGGTACATCGTTGTCAAGCCTGTGCCTGTCCTCCTCCTAGGTTTTATCTTTCTACTTAGTTCCTTTGACTGTTTTCTTCATCTTACTAACAATCTTATTCGATGATCTAACTTGCTTGATCAATGTTCCTTCTCTGACCTTCATTTTGAAAAGTGCAATATTCTAGATTGCATAAACTTCATACAATGATATTTGAGAAAAATCGATTGTGACATGGACCAAGCTCTTCTGACGAGCTAGGTAAGTCGTATGATGTTGTCACTTGTGGTATGTAGTCGACCTCTACTCGCACTTGTTTGATGGCTTTGCAAAGCATTTGAAGTAGGTCTGTAATACTACATGTCAGCTATGTTTTTCACTCATCCATCTTCTTCAGGATCTTTGTAGCGACCTCTATCATTACTTTTGTCATAATGTTAAAATCGTTGCCATCAAGGATGACAGTTCCTATTGTTTTATCAACCTTCCAAGTTGCTTTATCTACTTCATTTTATATTCCACCATTGGATTTGTTTGGGTTGCACTAGAATCATTTTGGGAGGGTTGGGAGAATTTTGTGGATCTTGTGTTTCTAGTGGTGGGTCCTCTCCCTGTTTTCCATCCGTCTACGCTGGTGGATCATCCTGTCATAGGTCTTCTTATGTATATAGTAGGCCATCCGTGATAGGAACTCACCATTCTTCCATCCAATCTTGGCTAATGGCCTCAACTTATTCTTTAGATAATAAGTATTAGGTTGCTATTCATTGGAATTGTATTCTTGTCGCAACTACAACAATATGTGACAGGGCCCAATTATGAACTTAACAGTGTTTTAAAACTTCTTAACAATATCATTTGTGATTCTTGCATGCTTTTTCACCTGATATTGCACGACCTCTCCATGCATAAATAATTGTACATTGTTGGCTCTTTTTTTCTCCTTTATATCGTTATGAAACCAAAGATGTCGGTATTGAGATCCTCGACATTGCCTTGGTATATCTAACCCTTGGTAGTTCCTCTTGATGTATTTGTAACTTTGGAATGTATTCTCCTATGTATCTTATATATTGTAACCCGATGTTTATTCCAGGATGTTTCTATTATGTATTTGAGTCATGTTGTCATGCACCGATGTTTCGATCGGGAGGATTAATAATGTAAACAAGTCTTGTCAAGTCATTGTGGGTAATCCTCATATTGGTCAAGGGTTAAAGTCCCCATAGTTGTGGGGCCCTTGGTTTATTAGACTATCCTAGTGAAGTTGACCCTAGGTGATTCATTGTAAGTCGGGGAAATAGTCCCCACCATTGTGTTACCATCCTATTGGTCGGAGGAGGAAAAGTCCCCACAAGTGGTGGGGCACTAGGGTTATTAGACACTCCTAGAGATGTCGGCTCTAGTAAGTAATTGATAAGTAAGGTCGACATGTTGGAGTGCACTTCAAGTGAACGGAAGAATATAAATAGAGAGTGAGAGTCTCTCTATTTATCACTTGCAACATACATCACCCACTCAGTCAAGTGTAGCGCATTCGCGAGGAAGGAAATTACTGGGACTAGACAGAAGAAGAAGACTACTGCTGTCAGGAGTGCATCTTACTGTTTTTGGGGTCTTACATCTTGTGGTGATTCTATATTTGAGGAAGTTGCGGGGTTTTCTCCATTTATTGTTTCCCCGATCAAAAACATTGTGTTCATTGTCTCTTGTGTTTGATTTTTGTACTTGTTATTCTCTTAGTAAAGATCCTAACATAATGCTAGCTTAAAATGTTGAAAAAATAACAGTTCCTTCACTTTAACCATGTGAAAAACAAAATCAAAATGAGAAACCATGAATAATAGAACACATTACCTTTTTCCTGTGACTCCTCTACATTTTATAGCAATTCATTCAGTAAATAGTGCAACCAGTTCATTCCTATTCTCATACATTTAGTTACAACTGTCAGTAGGCACTATTGGCCCAAAAGACAAATATGTTTTATTCCCTCAAGCATGTGTTATCCTAACTAACTTCTTACCCATGTTTTCTTGAGGTTTCCTTTTCAGCCACTGCATGTATTCTTCTATTGTGGTTCCTTCCTTCGTGGATAATCTCATCACACATTTCCTTCTGTCACAAACGCTTCCCTCATGACTATTCCTATTGCAGTTCCATTTCTACAACTACTTCTTATGTCGTAGCTCTTTCTCCCACATTTGTTTTCATCGTAACTTCCCTTCTTTCACAACTTCCTCTACAACTACTCCTTCTATCCTTTATCTTCCTCCGTCGCAGTTTCCTGTGTCACGTGACTAGACTCGTCATATTACTCGCGTGACTAGACTCACCATATTACTGAGCAGAAGTGTAACTTAATTATTCCTATCTTCCCCTAGGGTGAATAATATACATAGAAGTTTTAGTGAGTTTGTGGTAGTATAAATTACTATACTGATGGATACATTTCAAATTATAAGCAATGAATACACAAATAAATACATAAGAAAATCCCATTATAATTGTGTAGAGTTAGAAACAACTAGAATGGAATTATTAATTATTAAGCTAAGGAAACTTGCAATCCCAACCTCATCCAAATTCGTTTGCGTCACATAGCGTATCATTTAATTTAGTGGGTTTCTGTAGTGCCAGAACATGGTCAGACCCTTAGATCAATAGATCAAGGAAAAATCATCCTTCTCTTTGAGGTGCATGCAAACATGTTCATCTCTTATCACCCCTCCCCCCCCCCACCCCCACAAAAAAAAGAAATTATAAACTTATGTTTGGAAAATATAATGCTACATACAACTAATTCATTCCTTTTTCCTTTTGGAAATCGGTAATGTAAACAAAGAGGCTGTTACCTTTGTTCAGTGTTGGTATTTACTACTTCAAATTACTTGACCCAATGACCATCGCATCGATGAGCTATGATCTTTCTTCGATGCTTCCTCCCGTGTTATTTCAAAGCATTTAGATTCAAAATTAGTTAGTTTTGTGGGAGTAGAAATTCATGTGACAAGATTGTGATTATACAAATATCAACAATATAATGCCATCTATATGTGCAGCATGTCTTTGTATATGAAAGTAGGAAGCCATGTCATCTTGTAAAGAGTAATCTTCATGTCTTTCCTCAAGTCTCTAGAATTGTTGGGAAGAGGACATACACTACATTTAGATCAAGATATTTCAGGTAAACTACTCGTGCTATTGGTGATGGTAGTGGTTTGGATAGTGGCTTGATGGATAGTGCAACCCCATTACGTAATTAGGAGGGTCACGATAACCCTATGAATGGATATATACACACAGTCTCCCAAATATCCCAACAGTTTGAATGTTGTTTTTTTCTCCCTATCTGTGCCTCACTACTTAGGGAACCCTTGGATACACATATAAACAAATAATTGCACTATTGTCCTTTGTTTGAGATCAATAATTTTGAATTTGGTAATGCATGTTATAGTAGAGAGGTATTAGAGTGTGCTATTTCAGGTTGTGTTGTCAGAAGCGTCTCTTATTAACTGGTCATTACCTTTTCACTCATATTAATTGCTTGCTTCAACTATAAAAAATCTCAAAGCTATTGCATGTATCCCATGTATCTCCATGCTTGGAATTTCTCGACGAATAATGTTAGTGCAGAGATGAGGCATGATTTTTGGAATGGATCTCTCTTTCTAGATCACAATACATCCATAGGATCACTTCGGGAAAAATAAAAAATAAAGCGTTTGATACGACTTGGTCAGTGCACATATAGTGTACTAAAAAAATTAAGCTAAATTGTTTCAAAAAATAACCCTAGGATAATTTACTAATACGCTGAGTGATTTCTATAGTCCATGCTGCTCTAAAATGGGAGTAATAATGTTTAATGTTAAAAGGATTGTTAACATTGGTTGTACTTTCTAATTTCCACTAAAATAATTGTCACTTGTTTCTGAAGTCAGATTATGTTTTCCATGCAATATAATAGTTCAAACTTTATTTCCTCTTGTGGTATGTCACATGTAGTAGCTTATAAGAGTTGGACCCATACACTTTCTCATTGTTGTTTTTATGGTTGCGTTTGATGGACTTATCAATATTTTTGGTATTAAAGATATTATTAAAATGATCTTCTAGATTTGTATAGGAATTATTAAATTATCAAATTTATTTTTACCAACTATATCTTTCTTTTCATTATTATGTATATTAGTTAGAAGGATATTATTTAGTTCTTTGTGTGCTTTTAAGATGCATTCAGTATCTTCCTTAACCCTTTTCAATTATTCTTTTAAATCTTTTACCATTTGTAGGAGTTCATATAACGTATCATTCCTACTTTCATTCATACTTCACTGAAATTTTATTATCTCTAATATTAACTTCTTCTATGTTTTTTGGTTCTTTAGGATGTGATTCTCTTTTAGCGGACATTTCAACATTTGCCATGATTCTTGTAAAATCATGGTTATTCTTCTCTTCCTCTTTGCAAAGAGAATAAAACCATAACAATAAAGTTAGTTTTCTAGTTTATATCAGTTTGAGTGTTGGGATTTTTTTTCAGGCCAAGTGTGGTAGTGGTACTTATGCTATGGTACCATTCTATCATGAACCCAATAATACACTACAATTTTTTTTCTATGTATATATTATACTTTAATGTCGTAAAGGATTTTCTCACTCGTAAGTTCATTTTTACCTTTATGCATGAATAATTTGAATTTAATTTCTTGTCTGTATGAAGATGAGATATGTCATCTTTTCGACATTAACTCCTACAACGATAATTCCAGAATTAGAGATTTATGAAAAGGTGATATGTTATTGTTAAAATTAGTTCTTTTACTTAACTAAGATTAAATCCTAAGGTTTGGAATAAATTCCAACACCATGAACAACTAGACATATGTATCTAGATTTGATTACATGTTAAGGTTATAATGATGTGGATTTTCTTTTATTGTTTGCCGCACTTATATAAGGTGAAGTGATTATAAAAGGGGGCGTACATGCCTCGCAATATCCTACATGTGATGTGGGAAACATTTACATGGAATAACCTATGTTGTAATACCGTATGCCAAGGTTATGTTATGTCACCAAAGAGAGTCACAAGGGTTCTTTAAAATTGAAGAAGATGATGGATGACAACTCAATGAGTTAAGATGGGGTTTTAAATGAAGTTTTAAAGATGTCCTAAGACATGGATTGTGAGTTGACAGTGCATCCAAGAAAATTTATCGAGGTTGGCGAACTCTCATGATTTTCATCGAAAGAAAGAGGATACAGGACCTCCATCTTTACTCCTCATGATCTATAATGATGAAAAATAAAATTTTAGGGTTTTATGTCGAGATCAGTGTAGTTACATGGTCATGGAGATTTTGATCTTTATTCATTGTGGTGATTAATTCCTGGTTTCATTCTGGACCTGCTTTCTACATGATTGTTTTTTTCTACGCTTTTAACCTGCCTCCTAGCATAACTACTAGTGATATGCTCATGTTTATCAACGAGTTTGATTGAGTTTCTTCCTTTGCAAAGTCTTATCTATTTCCCTTTTTTGTGTGGTAAGGTGTAAGGATCCCGGTGTGCTTTCCTTTGATAGTTGATGGAGGATCTTTCTAAGCGAGCGAGTGTAGTAGAAAGGATCATAAAAACTTTGTTTAAGTTTAAAACTTTTTCCTATTTAAATTTTCACAGGAAAACAAAGGAAATACTAAATCTCATGCCTTTGGTTTGTATAGGGAAGAAAAAAAATGAATATCTTGGAGGCGAATAACCCTTCTCCCTTTGAGTGTTTCGATGAAGGTAAACCATTCTGCCCAATTCTGCGTTTATCAAAATTTAACTTGATTTCAATCATTAAAACAAAATATTGCTCTCTTTGATAGGTTAGGTGAAGAGGACCAAGGAAATGGTTACTCAATTGATTGGATGAGTTGAGAGAAGGCTCTAGACTTGCCATTATGGCCAAACTTCACCCAATAGGTAAGGATTTCATTTGAAAACATAGGGTTTAGGTTTTTAAGAAACTTTCCCTTACTTACAAATGATTTCTTCTTTTATGTAGAGTTAAATGTTGGGATTAGTTGATTGTTTACCCAAATATCCTTTAAACTTCTAAATGAGGTAGAATCGTAGTGAAAGGGGCCATGCATGAGAAGTGATAGGGTTTATTTCCTCCTAAGAGATAAGGTTTACTTACTCTGATTGGAGGTTAGAAAAACATTATCATATACAATTTGATCTGAAAATCATGTTTAAACTACTTCCGAGAAAACTAACATTTGTAGGCCTATGTGCATGTACTAAATATGGCGTGACTCCTTCATTTGAATGATGGATCTATTCTACAAAAATAAGGTATGCTTCATTTTTTTATTAGAAATAAGTTGGTAGAGATCATGGGTTTACCCTTCTCGATGTTCGGGAAAAATGGCTTATGAGCCTCTTTACAATTTTAAGATAAGTTATAAAACAATGTTGGGTCTAGTAAATGCTTTGCGACTAGAAAATCAGTCACTGTTTTAGAAAAGAAGACTATAGGGTATTTTTACATTTAATTTGAAATATTGGCACTCAACCATATTGATTTTATTTATAAGGTTTTTACTTATATATTAAATGTTGGTTATGATTTCATAATGGATCTTGTCAGCCAAAAGCTAGTTCTAAGGACTTTAAACCTAAATATTCTTTAATCGACTCTTGTTTCGACTCTTGATTTGATGCAATTTTATTCTTTTGATATTAAATTAGATTCTTGTTTGGATTTGTTTGAATTTTAATCTATAATATCAAAGGTTTGCATACATTGTAATTATATTTACATTGTTCAATTAGTTAATTAAATGATAATTATTGCATTTGTAATTTTGATTAAAAAAAGGCTAGAGTATTTGAAAAATTGATAAGAAACCTCTCGACTCTCACTATATTCTCTGTAAAAATTCTTCAGGGTTAAAACATTTGCATTGATAGCTATTTAACATACATGCTATAATACACTTTATAAAGGGTTTTGTCTAGTTTAAAAGTGACTTTTCATCATAATAATAGTACTTGTGATTCCTAAACTTTGTGTGGATACTTAAATTAGAAAACAACAATAGTTTATAAGGTAATAAAAAATTTAATAGGATGAAAGAAAAACTAACGAACACCTCTACGTATTTATTGTTTAGAAGTGCAGTTAGATTCATAATATACTTTCAGAATCTAAATAATGAGACTAATCTATGAGATAAATTAGTAAAGAACATTTCACCGCTCATGAGAAAACAAAACTAAAAATGTTGCTCCTCCCAAGCAACTCCTAAGAAAGCTAAATTTAGTTGCTCCAGAACCACCGAGCATGTTTGTCGAACCAAAAGGGTGAATTTTGATCAATACATAATCTCTTTCTTTGTATCAAATATATAATTTTCCCTCTATCAGAAGCCTCCTTCTTATTCGATGGAAATAATACTTTATAGTCTTTTTCCTAGGACTTTGTCATTTATGAGCCACCTTCTCATTCATGCTCCACAAGGAGTCTCGATCTCACTTTGGGGAAGATTCCTTTTACATCACTTGAGTTTTTACTCAGAAGCTGAAAACATTTTCCATTTCCCCTTGTGGGTCAGCAAACCCTCATTTAACGACTACTTTAGTTGTGATTCCTCTTGTTTATTTAATTAATTATTATAATAATTCCACTAAAAATAAATAATCAAAGAATTTAAAAATTTGATAATTGTTTGGTGTATTACATACACCTCCCCTTTAAATTTAACACAATCCTAGGTGTTATTATTTCTTTGTCCTTTTATAATTCCATTATTTCATTCTTACATAGAATGATATGATTCTCACATATTAATTTCCTATTTCCAAGTGGACTCCTCTAGACTAAGGTGCTTCCATTGCACTCTGACTTGTCTAATTGTACGATTCCGAAGTAAAAGTTCTCTCTTGTCAAGAATACGTTCATGTTCCACTTGAAATTATCCTTCGCATTCCACCTGTATAACATTTCGGTCAAACACATGAGTAGCATCATGGACATATTTATTTAAAATTGAATCATGAATAACATTGTGTACTTTTACTGTGGATGGTAATGCTAATTGATATGCCACTTGTTCAACTTTTTCTAAAATTTAAAATGGTCCACAATATCTGGGCATCAGTTTTGAGTATTTTCCCAATATTAGGGAACTTTTTATGGTTTTAACCTTTACATAAACATGATATCCTACCTAGAAATCTTGTGGAGTTCTTTTACAGTCAGCATAAATTTTTTTCCTATCTTGTGCAACCGACGAGTTATGTTGTACATATTTCACTATTAATTCCATATCTTTTAATATTTCAAGTGCTAACATTAGACTATCGGTGGGGATGCTCCAAGAAATTGGAGTCTTACACTTTCATCGATATAGTATCTCAAATGGAATTAATCTAGTTGAAGCTTGAAAATGGTTATTATACGCGAAATCTACAATATGCAAATAATATTCCCACTTTCCAAGTTTATCCATTACATACATTCTAAGCATGTCTTTCAATACCTAATTTACATGTTTTGTTTGTACAACGGTCTAAGGATGATATGCAATAGTAAAATTTAATTATGTGCCTAAACCTTTAAATAAACATTTCCAAACATTTCCTGTAAATTCTGCATGTCTATCCAAAATTACTATTTTAGGTGCACAATGCAATCTAAAAATCTCCTTCATAAAAATACTAGCAATATTAATAGCTTTATATGTAGATTTTACACGATTGAAGTGGGATTACTTACTAATTTTATATACCACAACCATTATTGAGTAATTTTTCTTAACATTTTTAGGTTATAACAAAGTTATGAAATCCATACTCATAATTTCCCATTTCCATTCTGGAATATGTAAGGCTGTAACAATCCAGTTTGATAATGATGTTCAACTTTTACCTATTGACATTCAATACATCGAGTTAAAGATTCAGCTACTTCTTTTTTCATATTAGGGCAGAATAAATCCTTCCTTGTCATGGTAAGAATTTTCTGATATCGAGGGTGTCATGAATAAGGTCTTTTATGTAATTCATCCATAATAATTAATTTAATTTCTTCTGAATTAGGTATATTTAATCTTCTTTTGTATAATAATAACCATTTTTTATTCACACTAAAATATTATTGTACTCGATTTACTTCATTTTCTAATGTCTTCTCTTTTAGTTTCTCGTAATATTTATTAAGACTTTATGCATTTTTAATCTTATCTTCTAAATCTGTTTCACATATGTTGCTTGAAATTGCATATAGCATATTTGCATGATGACTTAGAGTGTTTTCCACCTTATTCTCTTTTCCTTTTATATGTTTTATTTCAAAATCGTATTCACTTAAGAAAGATAACCACCTAGCTTGTCTAGCATTAAGACTTTGTTTATTTAATAAGTATTTTAAACTTATATTATCAGGCATTAACAAAAATCTCCTTCGTATTAGATAATTTTGCCACATTTTAAGCACATTAATGATAACCTATAACTCTAGATCATGAGTAGCATAATTAGTTTTGTGCTCATTTAGCTTCCTAGACTCATATGCTATAACTTAATTTTCCCGAATTAGTACTCCACCTAAACCTTATTTGCATGTGTCTGTACATACAACAAAATCTTCGTATGGATCAACAATTCTTAAAATAGGGGTTGTTGATAATAAGTTTTTCTAATTTATTAAAAATTCCTTCCAATTTTTAATTTCAATCAAAGTTCTTACCTTTCTTTTGTAATGAAGTTATAGGATATGGTATCTTAGAAAATCCTTCAATTAATTTACGATAATACCTAGTAATCCCCATAAAAGATCTTATATCAGTTGCGTTCTTACAAACATGTCATTTTGTGATAGATTTAATTTAATCATGATCTACTTATATTCCATCCTTAGACACCACATGTCCTAGATATTGAATTTTATCTTTGAACAATTCACATTTGCTAAACTTGGCAAATATTTGTTTTTCCCTTAACACTTGTAGAATTATTTTTAAGTGTTCTTCATGTTCTTGTTTATTTTTAGAATAGTTTAATATGTTGTTGGTAAATATGACTACAAGTTTATATAAGTATTTACTTAATATATTGTTGATAAAAACATAAATGTTGTTAGGGTAGTTTTTAACCCAAAGGGAATTACAACAGATTCATAACTGTAGTTGGTTCTAAAAGAATATTTAAATATATCTTCATCTTTAATACGTACTTGGCGATATCCAGATCTCATGTCTATCTTTGAAAATGTTGTTTTCCATTGAAACCAATCGAATAAATTGTTAATACACAATAGGAGATATCGATTTTTAATTTTCTTTTTGTTTAATTTTCTATAATATATACATGACCATAAAATACCATCCTTTTTCTTTACAAACAAAAATCAGTGCTCCGCAAGGGGAAACAATGGGTAGAATATATTTTTTATCGATTAATTCTTGTATTTGTGATTTTAACTCAGTAAGTTCAAATATGTTCTTATGATAGGGACAATTTGATGATGGTATGTCCCATGGTACCAAATCAATTGTAAAATCTATATCTCTTTTGAAAGGTAATCATAAAATCTCTTTCATAAATATATCCTTAAAGTACTTTAAAACTCGCATGTCTTTTAATTTAAGTTGATTATTTTTCTCTCTATCGTCCATTATGTAACTCCTAAAACTTTTCTACCTTTAGGAACAATCCTTTTCATTTGTAAGGATGAAATTTATCTTATGGTGACTTTCCTTGGAATCCCTTTTACAACAATAGTATTACTTTCATCATCCAAACATGAATTTTTTTTATGATAATAGTTCACAATAACTCAATGTTTCTCTAACTAGTCCATCCCTATCAGTAATTCATAATATGCTAAAGGTGTAATATTTAAATCAACATGGATATTAAAACCATTCCTAACAAAATTTCAATTTCTCATGAAGCTAGTTACTTTATGCTTCGTTCTTGTAGCAAGTTGAACTAACCAAGACTTTTCAATTTTATCTTGTTGGAACCTATATTTCTCTACAATTCTTGGTGAGATATAACTTAAGATTTCAACTAGACTAATTAATATATAAATTGGTCTATCTTTTAACTTAACTTCGATTTTGACCATAGATATTTGATGATATTCTTTCCTATTCTCCAATGTTGCACTGATTCTAGGCATGCTCCTTACTACATCTCCCACTATAGTAGCTTCTTGAATTCTATGCATGTTATTAAGACTTTTCCTTCTTACAAAAAAATATTTAAAATAATGTGGTTCACCACATTCCCAAGATTTCAATGGTTCCCTTTGTGCAATATTTTTATTAAAAGCAGTGGCTACTTCCTTTTATTTTATTGTGGAAGGATTTTGATGTTTATAGTTTTTCAAATGATTCCTTTGATATCCTTGATAATTATTTCGAGAATTATTATAAACTTAGTACATTTATTTTTATGTTCAAAATTTTCATGTCTTTTATTTTTAAATTAGGTATATTTTCTCGTTTTTAAAATTTTTATTTTGGTCATAACAGAAGTTTTATTTTCTCATGACCTCCTCCATAGTTTTCAGATTATCATATTAAATTCTCTCTTTAAACATAAGAGGTAAACAACTAGTGAAATGCTAAATTTTTTGTTTTTCATCAATACTGTAGGGTACATAATGTAATAAATTTAAAAGTTTGTTGCATAGTTCCTTCATTGTCATTGCTACTAATAGTAATTAATATAATTTTTTATCTTTTTCCTCATAATATTGTTCCGATAAATATTTCATAAAATTTTCCCAAGTTACATAACATTCTCTTATGTTTTTTACCCTTTGATGTATTTCCACTAGATATCAACTTTTCCAGTCAATTTATAAATTGTTATTTTTTCTTTTACTTCAATAGAATAATTATAGATATGGAAGTACCTTTTCATCCCAGATATCCAAGATTTTGCATCTTCTCCTTTTTCGATTTCTCCAGGTTTGAATGTTTTAAATTCATCTTCTTCCTGTTCTTTTTAGATGTGTTCATTATATTCCTTAACCCTTTTAAATTATTCTTTTAAATATTTTACCATTTGTAATAGTTCAGATGGGTTATCATTCCTACTTTCATTTAGATTCACCCAAATTTCACCATCTCTAATATTAATTTTTTTTTTGTTCTTTAGGATGTGATTTTCCTTCAACGAACATTTCCACATCTGCCATGATTCCTATAAAATCAAGGTTGTTCTTCTCTTCCTTTTTGCAAAGAGAATCAAACCATAAGAATAATGTTAATTTTCTAGTCTATATCAGTTTGAGTGTTGGTTTTTTTATTTTATTTTATTTTTTATTTTTTATTTTTATAGGCGAAGTGTTGTACCTATGATATGGTACCATTCTATTAGGAACCCAATAATACACCATAATTTTTTTATGTTTAGTTTAACTTTAATGTCGTAAAGTATTTTCTTAGTCGTGCATTCATTTTTACCTTTATGCATGAATAATTGTAATATAATTGCTTGTATGTATGAAGATAGGACTTGTCATTCGTTTGAAATTAACTCTAACTGTAATATCCCAAATTTTTACCTAACACTTATGGGCATAAGCCCCATTTCTTATGGTGTTGCTTTAATGTTTTATTTTGTATATTGGACATAAGACCCCACTGCACATGAACATAATGATTTGTTTGATATATTGGGCGTATGCCAATTGCATATGTTATATATATAATTTCATGTGTTAGGCATGGACCCTAAAGCACATAATTGATGAGATGTTTGTGTTGAGTGAGAAGCTCTGGAGAACATGAGTATTTGATGTTTTGTGTTGAGCGAGAATCTCTAGAAAACATGAGTATTTAATGTTTTTGTTGAGAAAGAGGCTCTATAGTGCATGGGTATTTTAAATGTTTGTGTTGAGCGAGAGGCTCTGAAGCACATGAGTTATGATATTTTTGTGTTGAGCAGGAAGCTGTGAAGCACATGAAAAGATAAGAATTGGAAGTGTTTGACATAAGCCCTGGAGAATTCCAAGTTGATGTTGAGTATAAGCTCTGGAACATTGGATCCTTATCCATTATATCCCTAGGTGTATCCTACAAATACATCCTAGCATTAGTGTTGAGAGAGGAGATATGGAATTACACTAATTTTGTAACTCCCTATTCTTTAGCATTGAGTATGGGCTATGGATAAACACTAGGAGTTACTAAAAAATTAATATGTTGAGTAAAAGAAATCTCATAAAACATTGTTCGCATCTTACTTATTTATAAGTCCTTAAATGAAATTTTGAATTTCTATATATCATCAAGTACTAAATAAATATCATATTATAGAAGGGAATACAAAATGCAAGGAGGTTTAGAGTTGCCTAACTTAGTTCACCTAACCCCTACTTGAAGGCCTTAAAAAACAAGTGACTATAAGCTAAAAGAAAAGTGTCATGTGATTAGGGATCATGCTATATGATACCTAAAGTAAAAATGTTAACAAAGATATATATAAATATATATTTTATACATAATATGGATAAAAGAGTAAGTACAAGTAATAATACTAGTAACTAGGAATACTCATGAAAGGATCTATATATTACTATTATTACTACTAATGTTAATTAAATATCATATACCTACAAAAGTCAAAGTAGGAACTAGTCAAAAGTTCCTAAGTTAAATTTAAATAAATATTAAAATTACATAAATTAAATAAAAATGGTTATTTAAAGAAAACAATTAATTCTTGATTTAACTGCCCCTTATCAAAATTATACAAAAGTAAAAAAGAGATAGTATCTAGATAAACTTCTACTCTATATCTTCCACTACTGGCAAAATACATATTTCCAATAGGTCTAATATTACAACCATAAAAACTATTACATATAGCCATAGCATAAATTATATGCATAAAAATATAAATTAAATACTATTGCTGAAACTTAAAACATTATAATTGAAATAAGATAAATAGACTTAATACATTTAATACTACCAAATAACTTAACATACCAACCATCGATACCAATTAAGGTCTAGACATAGGCCTAACAATTATATAAAATACCTCTACTATCTACTACCAAGCTAAGAATTGAATTTATAATTAAACACAAACCAACTAATGAACAACATATCCGTTTAAAAGATCCATGATCGAATCATGTTGGAATATTTTCCAAAACCAAATCCAATAACACGGTATTGAACCACTAGACCACGAGGCCCAGGATCGAATCAAGTATGCTCACATTTTATTTACCAAGCAAAAGCTATATCCAAACATGCCAGGAATTGAATCCTGCAGGATTCGATTTGCGAAACACCAATGCTATAAAACCATACAAGATTTCACATAAATCATTTATAAAATATGATAACAGAACTAAATTGCACAAGGTAATATCCATTAATACTTTACACAAGCTGCGTATTCACACAAGGGTTGAAATCGTAGCTATCAAAGCTTGAACATAAAACCCAGCTCTAAAACATAATCGAAATCACTGTTCTGTCATAGCTCCACTTTAAAATACAACAAAAAAATATACTTGTTGCGTTTCCTCATCGCGCCTCATTGCCAAGAGGTAAAACCCCACCATAATAACCATTAAAAACAAGAACCAAAACCTTTTCATACATAGAGAAGGATTTTGATAAACCCCATTGTCAACGATGTAACAACCACAACTCCTAAACAACAAATACACAGTAGTAAGATAAGCTTATGGCCACCACAATCATAAATTCAATGCATGTTAATTAAACCAATTACATTTCAACAATAAACATTTACAGGTAAAACTACACACAGTCACGATTCGACAAAGGTACCATTGCAAGCAATGGCACTACCATAGTTTAAAAACCTCATATAAACCAAAACAAAGAGCTTCCATTAACTTATCAAACCATACATTTAAGTTACAAAACCAAAAAGGATTACAGAGCTGAGTATTGATAGTTAATTCCCGAAGGCGCCTCACTCAAAACATCATCAAAATGATAATTACATACCCATCTCTGGATTCCCATTAACATAAAATATCCTTACAGTCAAACCCATAACCAAATATTCAAAATTTTAAATCATTCAACACAAAGCTCAAGGCTCTACTAAATATTTACACACAGAGGTAACATGCTTAAGCTATTCCAGATATTACCCATGGAAGGGTATCATAGACAACCTTGTAAACACCCATGACCCACGAATGGAAGTTCCCTGTCACATGCAATTCGAAACAGAGAACTAATCAGAAGTATGATAAGACCTCCACCCAAAGAAAACAATATTAAACGATGCAAAACCAGATAGAGATCATAGCTTCCTAGTGCAAGGTGAGCCTGTTCCTCCATGCCAAGACCAAACCAAGGAGCCAAACTGTGCATACCACCCACAACAACAGACCAAATGAAACTCAAACAATGAAAGACCTAAGCTTAGGGTTCATTTTCTCCCCATCCCAATGAGAATTAAATAACCCACCTTGTCCACCACCATCGTCGTAATGTTTACCCACATGCATATAGTCCAAACCCCAACAATGCGATTTTGTATTAAAACCCCCATCAAAACCCTCGTTTGCATAGTTAATCTATGGTTTCATGGAATATGGAATATTCCATGAATGGCTTACCACATAAACCATAATACTTTACAAAATTTAAATATAATGTTGGTTAAGTATTAGTTATTAAGCCTATAAACTTAGGCATTAATACAAATCAAATTATATGTTATAATTACATAGCAGGGGATAAAAATTATCATAGTCCCAATCCATCATAACCATGTCAACTGTAAAATATTCAGGCCTTACAAACCCCAATTGTGCGTAAACAATAACGTAACCAATAACAGTAGGAGTAGATAGGCCAGGACTTTAGTCCTTTTTGTCTTCGATAGGAATATAATAGTGTAGAGTGGATAGCATTCCATAGAATTTCAAGTTTAGCTATCGTAGCTAGAATTCACCATCTAATGAACCTACACAAATAAAATAGAAGTTTGCATTAGTTCAACATGAGCTAAGTAAACCCCGTAACAACAAGAGAACCAATTACCTCTCTAAGTGGTCCCATAAGGGATACAAATCTCACCACTCCATCCATTGAAAGTTAAATATAAGTCAGGACTTTCCACAAACAATGACAAAACTTATAACCAGGAAGTAAGATAACTGAACAAGCATGCACACATGTAAGATAAATAAGTAATCAATGAGTAGTGTAATCATTTTAAACTGGTTCAAGTAAAATAAACATAGTACATAAATACATCAGTAACTACATACGCAACCGTTTCTGGTACATAGTTTCTCCGAAGAGCTTTCGGAGGATCATGACTGCATGTTTGACATGATCATAGGTTTCTAAATTATGGCCAGCTATTGCAGCCTTTCCAACAACAAGAGAGATTAGAGCTGGGGCCCCAATTTTTTTCTTTAGATTCCAAAACATAAAACACCAACCTTGTAACTCCCAGTGACTCTCTACAGTTTCCCCAAAATAACCCACACTCTCGTCCCAAAAAACGTTGGGGAATTACATGATTACATTGATCATGACACTAAAACTAAGTTCTTGAATGGAGGATAGTTTCCAATCTGGAAGTTCTGGCAAAAATTTTATTGTGTTTGATTTCAAATAACCAAGGGGTATAGTTTTCAGAACTACATCACAGACAAAATCTTAACTATTCTCAGTCCAAACTTTGACCTCTCCCTTTATTCCACCTTTTGACTTTGGGTCCTTCATAGAGTATGAAATCTCTATTACAATGTGACCTAACTAAATATTAAGACCTTCAGCTAATGCCTCCATGACAATTCTATAAAATCCTTTAATCGTACAGTGAGCTCCTCTAAAACCTCTATAAGCATCATCCTGATTCGAGTAAGGGAGTGAAACTAGACTAAGTTTTGTTGCACAACTATACTCCAAATTAGAAAAATGCCAATCCATAACCTAGACACTTTGTTTCTCCACGCTAGAATTGTCCAATAAATTTAGTTTATTATGTTGAGATTCCATGTTAATCTCATTTTCCATACCTTAGATATCTCCCTTAGATTTTGATTACATTCTCACAACAAACTTCCCATGGAAAATCTAAAACTTCAGGAAATAAAATACTGCTCGGTCCTTCCAAAACCCTAAGTAATTACTTTTGTATTTGAACTTTGAACACAAAAATGAGTCCGTGTTTATTTCAGAAATTGTCTATTGTTCCATATATATATAATGTTTGTTTCCAACAATTGTCTACTATTGCATATATAATGTATAGAACCCAGACATGTGGGTTTATGCTACCATTTGAAATTAGTCACCAACATCATTTCTATTTGAAACTACAAATAGGATATGTTATTAGAATTTGAATGCCATTTAGATCTTCAAGTAGATAGTTCTAATCATGTTTGTTGTAAATGGACAGTGAAGATACAAACTGAATAAAACAAACCACACATAAAACATATGAGTATTGCTCAGGAATTTACAGTATCATTCCCAATAATAAAATCCGATGTTACAATAGTTTACATAGGAAAAGAATTCGAATGAATTAGGTAGAAATTCGAATCTATACACTGTATCTGGCTGTATCTAACTGACCATCTAACTCATGGTGTCTCAATCAATATCGTAGTCCAACAGATCAACTTCGAGATGTCCAATCAACTCAATCAATCGGTAATAACTAGTTAACTCAGTGCAACTGAGTGTGGTAGGTCTGAAAAGGTGCCTACTCCACATGCAGCCATGCAGTAGCCATGCATAGCTAGAGATAGCTAACTAATTGTGAACTAACTGAAAGTAACTAGGGGCTCACTAAGACTAACTAGTACTAACTCCAACTAACTGATGTAGGTTTCTTTTGGGAGTCCCAATGGCTCCTAAAATGTAGGGATTAGTCTAGGAGGTGCCCAAACTGATGCATGCACATGCAGTAAGTGGAAGCTAACCTATAGCAATGTTTCACACAATTTAGTAACTGGTACATGTGGCCCCATTAGGACAAGTGGACCCAATGGCACTAGTGGACCCAATTAATTAATTAAGGTTCCTAAGCTAGGCTAAATAATCTAATAGACAGTATGGTCAAGGGAGGATTAATAATCCTAACACCACCCCTGAATCCTAACTTGGAAAATTGTGGGCCCTAGTAACAAGAACATATGTCACCCAAATACAATCTAAAAGAAATAATCGTGCTTAATAAAACCTAGGAAATAAGGAAAACCTCATGAAAAAAATCCCCCCTCAAGATAAGCAGAAATCAACAAATACAAGTTAAAAACTTGCAAAATAGTTTGTTGCAATTTGTAGCAGTATGTAGCTTAGTAATGCAGTATTCTAGTTCTTCTGTGTAGAATCATCCCAAATCTATGCATGTGAACCTATGAATCCAAACAAAGTGATTATGTCTGAAGGAATCCTCCTCTTTCGAAGAATAATAATGTTCTCAACTGTATTAGTAATATAGATAGTTGCATGATGAAAACTGGACCCATGTAGAGCAACCGAAACCAATCAAGGAGAGAGAAAAGGTGATTGAGAATTCAAACAATATGAGGAACACCCAAGCAATTGATATATTGCAGCCTTTAACATCAAACCATGTGATGCAAAATCAGCCCCAAGTTTTAGAAGCAAGTGTCCAGGCGGATGCAGAATGTCTCCAACTTTACTAGTTCTATGAGGGGATGAGCATGTGATCAAAAGGTAGGTAGAGAAGCCCTAGGACTGTGGATAGAGAATGCTTGAGATCCATAATCTAAAATATCTTCAGAAATAACCAATATTTCACAAAATATTATATCATAAAACTCATAAGAGAAAACTAACATCGAATCCTCAACAACAAAATTGAAGGAGACTTGTGGTGCTTGATTTGTCACACCAGAATTGATGAAACCTATTACAAGAAATACTGTAAGATATTGAATCTTAAAACCTAAACCAACTATTAACAGATCATAAAATAAATAACATCCAGATAGGTTCATATCAGATCCAAAACTGTGAAGTGAAATCAAATCCATAGCAGTATTTTTGAAGGAGACTTGCAATACTTGATTTGTCTCACTAAAATTGATGAAAGCATATACAAGAAGTACTGAGAGCTCATGAACCTAAAATATTGAACCAATTAATATCAGATAAGATCCAAATAAGATCATATCAGATCCAAATAAATCCATATAAGGTCCAAAACCGTGGAATGAAATCAAATCCCCAACAACAATTTGGAAGGAGACTTGCGGTACTTGTTTCTTCACACCAAAATTCATGAGAACAACTACAAGCAGTGCTGAAATCTCATGAACCTGAAATATTGAACTAATTAATATTAGATCAGATCCAAATAATATCATACCAGATCCAATAAAGTTCATATCATATCCAAGAGTTTTCTCCACTGAGATGGTAGATGCAGAATTTTCTCCTATCATATCATATCATTGGCACCTTGCCAAGCGACTTGATCATTCAATAGGACCCAGGGTCAAGGTAAAGTATTTTTCCCATTCTCCAATGCCATGACTGCCATTTTTATTTCTACTTTCTCTGGGAATAACCTATCGACCCGACCATTTGCACCAATACGACGACCAGGGCTCCATTTAAGCGGCGGCGGTGCTCTGCTGGGCGTTGGATTGGTGCAAATGGTCAGGTTGATAGGTTATTCCTTTTTCTGTCTCCCAGAAGTGGTACGTCAAAAAAAACTATCTAACTAATAATTATTTCGATGTAACAATGCCAAAGCTAATCACCTAGCTACAGATTTTTAAAGATTCTGTCAGAAAGTCTGTAACAGTATGCCTATAACGAAAAAACACTTAATCAAAAACATATGAGCATAGACATTCTGCAACTCAATGCTTAGTTGTAGCCGATGTAATTGTAAATGTTTGTTAACTTGGGCTTTGCATTAAAAGCTTCGACAAATACAAACCTCCTTTGAAAATTTTAACTTAGACGAGTCTTACTTGGACAAACTTTACACTCTACTTCTCCAAAACAACAATATTAAAATATTAAAAAGTATTTACTTTATTAATTGGGAACGTGAAAATTGCTTTTCACCACCCGAGAAATTGAGATGAGCTTTCACATAGGTAAGAAATATTCACGGCCACTTTATTATCCTCATTGTCCAAGGTCCACAAAATATCAAATAAACTTTTATAAAGTGAAATGTCTTAAGGTTTTTTATTCCTTTGTTGCATGAAAGCATTCTTATAAATTATATATATATATATATGTATGTATGACCTATGTTCTAAATTATATATATATATATAATATATATCCACTATGTGACCTATGTTTAATGCCAACATTTGCAACAAGCTTAACCCCATTCGATCCGACCCATGGATTTATTAGTGTTCATAAAAAACCTCACAATAATGATATCAATGTGGATTGCATTTTCCATGGAGCGGCACTTAAAGCTTGAAACTAGTTTGAAAGCATTGCACCTTCCATCTACTTTTCCAAAGAAAAAATTCATATTTTATATATATATATACAAAATACATTGTGAGGATGGTCCACTATCAATATTTGATAAGTGATCATTAATCCCATATGTTCAGCTCAAAAAGCTAATACAAAAAATGTGGTATTTAAAAACATCATACCCAAATGTACATCCTGAAAAGCTATAACTGCAAAGTGTTGTTAAAACCCAGCATCATACCCATATGTTTAAAATAAAAAACAATTACAGCAAGTGTGGTATTAAAAACCAGCAACATAATCTATCAAAATATCTTTTATATCCTGAGTAAAAATCCTTCCATACTTCAAAAATGATAAAAGTCTTAATACAAAGTATGTTTCCACTAAGTTGTATAAAAAGTTAAAACCACAGCTGCTGTTCACAACTTGATCTTCATCATCTTTTCAAACTATCCAGAAAGGTATAGTCTTCATACTGGGAAATGTCCAAAAATTCTTCTTTAGCATTGTCTGTGCTGGACAATAAGCTTCAAGGACCTATATAAACAGAACCAACTGAAAGTCAAAATATCCAAGCTATATTAGCCAAATATGTAAAAACAGTTAAAAAAAAAAAGTTTCCATAAGTCTGGGACTAAATATCATAATCAGAAACCCAATATCTCCCCCAAAACAAAGTGCTTAGAATACCTGAAAAGTATCATGTCTTCTAGTCCCATTATACTCACTAACAATCCAGTGCCCAAACTGTTTTTTTCCACCATCATTAGCAAGTTTATCAGCCAAAGTATTCCTTTCCCTATAAATATGTTGATAGTCATCCTGCTCAAAAAAATCATTAAGTCTGATTACCTCACACAGTAGTTGTGCAAGATGTAGATTATGACTTCTGAATTTGCCCAAAATCCAATTAATAACAAGCAAGGAATCACCAAACACCTGAAATCTCAAAACCTGCTTATCGAAAGCCAGAGTTATGAGTAGTTTCAAAGCAAATAGATCTGCGTAATTGTTTGAACCTTCCCCCAACCCAGCTATAAAAGTAAAATAATGATCATCTTTGAGAAAAAGTAACCCACAAGCTCCACATACCTGAGGGCTACCAAAATCAGATCCATCAAAAAAACCCCATGGTTTTGTTTTATCAATAACTTCCTCAGTAATGACTCTAACCTTCAAAGTAGCAGTATCCAATGGATAATATGAAAGCAAACCCAAACTAAATGCTGAAACCTACGCAGGGGATGTGTCAAGGTTATCAAAACAGCTACGGTTTCTAGATTTCCAAATAAACCAAAAAACTAAGATAGGCAAAGATCTTATTGGTTGTACCTTTGAATTGAAAACCCAGTTCTTTAAATAGTTGAGAACTGTGTCCCCAACCCAAAGATTCTAAATGTTTACCTTAGCTTCAATCTCCTTCCAAATAAATTTAGTATAAGGGCACTCAACCCCTAGATGTAAATTTGATTCAAAATCAGTCTTACATAAATGGCATCGACCAGGACCTTCCCAACCCATTCTACTAAGAGTATCCCAAGTAAGGGATTTACCTGAGAAAAGATCCCAACAATTTTTTTTTTCTTTAAGAGGACTCTTCAAATGCGAGAACATATTCCACCACCATTCAGTTTCCCTGACATGATGTTCTTGAATTAATTGCATGTAACCACATTTGGGAGAGTAAAAACTAGATTTAGCCTGATTCCAGACAAGTACATCTTCCTCATCTTTAAATCTTATAAAACTGGCATTAAGAATGGATAAATAACCATTCCAGGCATTAATATCATGATTCTCAACAAGACCTAAATCATAAGAGCTTAACCAACCCTGTTCCATAAGGTTAGTGATATGAAAATTCCCAACATCTTTTAAAAAATAATAACCTGCAGAGTGCAGACTATTAATCAGCTGGGAAGGTAAGATATGGCACCATTTACAACCTTCCCAAGGATCCAAACCAATTCTTACATTAGATCCATTTGCAATCTTCCGAACAAGAAAATCACCAATAAGATGAAAAGACCAAAGCACAGATTTCCAGCAAATGGATATACGTGATTTCTTCTTATCACTTACTCTAATCCAATCCAGCAAAGAGAGAGGTCTGATATATTTCTGAATATCAATTTGTACCCATAAACCATATCCATGAATGATGTTCTAAACACTTTTTGCTGCAAGTGCTTTGGCAAATAAAGCAGGTACTTTCAAACCCCATCCTCCCAAAGATTTTGGACTTGCCAAAACCTTCCATGAAGTCCATGGCAACCCAGATAAGGATCCATCACGACCGGACCATAAAAATTTAAAACAAAGTTTTCTTATCTTCTCAATAATCCCAGAAGGAATCCAGAAGTGCATCCAGAAAACAGGCAAAGCTTCAAGTACACACTTAATCAGAACAAGCTTGCCTCCCCTAGATAGCCATCTATGGCTCCAATGCATTATGCGTTTTTATGGTCTGGTATTTTCACCTTCCATCTACTTGGAAGCCAAGAGTTGTTACTTCCATCACCTCCATGTTGGAGCGCATACCCCATAGGGGGTAACTCCGCAGTTAATTTGTAAATGGAGTGTTGGGTCAGAATAGTCTTAGGGGTGTCAGGGTAAGTCAAAAC
>LPNX011011379.1:0-33284 GCA_001517045.1 Pseudotsuga menziesii
ATATATATATATAAGTTCTTGTGTACATGATAACATTCATTTATCATGTGTAAAAATAGATAAACAGTTTTGTAATCTATTTATTTTAGCTGAAATAAAAGAAGATGCAGTAATTGACTAACTGCATTCTTAATCAAAATACAGACTAACACCACTAGGTTTTAATTGTAAAATCAACCCAATAAATAATTAAATCCTACTGTCAGTATTGTCTTCTTCAACATTAAGAGATTAGATTCTTTAACAGGAAGGTGATGATATAAAACTTGAACAACAGTAATACTTAGTCTATCATTTCTTTATTATAGCTAGCATTTACTGGAATTAAGGATACAGTACTAGGAAGTAATTTTGAAGACTGTAAGCAAAACAACTTAGAAATTTGCAAAAAACTTGTAGTCATTGAAGGTAACTTAATAGGAAACTCAGTTCAGAAGGATTCTACTTCACAATACTGAGATATTGTGCTAGAGTACGGTCTGGTGATCCGAGATGTGGAAAAACAAAGTAATTTTTTTAACTCAGCAACAGATTTAACTACTAACTAACTCTTCACATATAAAATATAAACATAACATGCATTCATTCATACTCATTCAACATGAGAGATAAGTGATAGAACATGTTTAAGCTATGGACAACAACAGCAATAGAAGGCCGTTCCTCCCTACCAACTCCTGGAGAGCGCTCAGACAGCTACTTCTCAGGACCCCCGAGCTTGCTCTGGTCTCCCTAGCTGGAACTAGGTGCAGCAAAGTCAAATACCCGTCTTCAAACTCAGTATTAACTCAGAACTATCAGTCAGTTCTCTCAGCCCAAAAAGCTGTAATAAAATCAAGTTACTGCAGCAATCCTCCTAAAACAACTTCCTTACTGTATTTCCCTCTCCCTCAATGGATTTCCTGAATAACATTCACCTGGATGAATTCTCTCTAGAATATAAATGAGCAGCCTCAGCTCCCTTCATTGAGTACTTTTAAAAGATTGCCTAGGTCTTTTTGGGTTAGTTGTCATTTAATGAGCCACCTGCTCTGATTCCACTTTCTTGGGGAATCATGACCGCAAATATAGGGAAGTTGCCACCTGCAACTTAGGAAGTGTTTGAGGATGCTGCCACTTGTCTTTTTTCTTTCCACCTAGTTCCATCCACCAGTTTGACCAATAACCTGTTTTTAACAGCTCTCCCATGCTGTTGTCTCCATAATTTATTTATTAATAATAAAATATTCTGAATTACACTCCATTACTGTTGACTCTGCTGAGTCATCAATACCTACTTAGGATTAAGTTTAACATAATGTCTCAGAAATATAATAAAACAATTTACAAAATTTTACAAAATTGGGGTATGTGACATACACACCCCCTTAAAATGTAACATCGTCCTCGATGTTACTTATTCTTCTTCCTCAGGAACCTCCTGGAACAGATCCGGGTATGCTTCCTGCATCTTACTTTCTAGTTCCCAAGTAGCTTCTTTAGGACTAAGGTGCCTCCATTGCACCTTCAGCTGTCCAATTGTGCGGTTCCGCAGAGTAATTTCCCTCCTCCTGAGGATACAATCTGGTTCCACCAGAACGTCCCCTTCTGGTTCTACCTGTACAACTTTCCAATCAATCACATGAGTAGCATCATGAACATACTTTTTTAGAACAGATATATGAAAAACATTGTGCACTTTTAAGTTAGGTGGTAATGCTAGCTGATATGCAACTTCACCAATTCTAGATAAAATTTCAAACGGACCACAGTAACGTGGCGCTAATTTTGCACAACTCCCTAGTCTTAGGGAGCTCTTCTTTGGTCTTACCTTTATGAACACGTGCTCACCCACCTGGAACTCTTTAGGAGTTCTTTTTAAATCTGCTTGGCTCTTTTACCGATCCTGGGCAACCTTCAAATTCTCCTTCACTTGTTTCACAATCTGTTCCATTTCTTTTAATAATTCGGTTCCCAACACTAATCTATCTACTGGATTATTCCAGGAGATAGGAGTGTTACATTTACACCCATACAGAATCTCAAAAGGACTAAACTTAGCTGATGATTGATAGTTGTTATTGTATGCAAATTCTTCTAAATGCAAGTAATCCTCCCACTTACCTGGTTGATTCTTAACATACATTCTTAACAGATCTTCCAATACCTTATTAACTCTTTCAGTTTGTCCGTCCGTCTGAGGATGGAAAGAAGTGTTGAAATTCAGTGTTGTGTTTAATCCCTTAAACAAGGATTTCCAGAAATTCCCTGTGAATTTAGGATCCATGTCTGAAATAATAACCTTCGGTACACCATGTAGCCGAAAAATCTTCTTTAGAAATACGTCAGCTATGTTTGCAGCCTTGTAAGTGGTTTTAACAGGAATAAAATGTGTTGCTTTACTTAATTTATCTACTACCACCATAATTGAATCATTCTGATTTTGATTTCTGGGTAATCCAGTAATGAAATCTAAGCTGATTATTTCCCACTTCCAACTAGGAATAGGAAAAGGTTGCAGTAACCCAGCTGGATATTGATGTTTTGTTTTCACTTGTTGGCAGTCCAAACATCTAGCTATATACTCAGCTACTTTAGATTTCATATTAGGCCAGAAATAATATTTTCTCAACATGGTGACAGTCTTCTGGTAGCCTGGATGCCCTGAGTAAGGGGTTTTATGAACTTCATCCAGAATCAACAATTTAAGATTAGACACATTAGGCACATACAGTCTGTCCTTAAACAATAAAAATGCATCTTTATTTAGACTATAACCCTTTATTAAACTTTTTGTAGGTTCTTCTTTAGCTGTAGCTTGTAATTTTTGATAAATTTCATCAAATTTTATCCCTTTAGTCAGCTGTTCATTTAAATCAGAAATATAAGTACTGATTGCTGTTGTAAAATTCAGCTTTGCATTTCTGCTCAAAGCATCAGCTACCTTATGTTCTTTTCCTTTTATGTGTTGAATTTTGAAATCATATTCACTTAAGAAGGCTAACCATCTTGCTTGCCTTGCATTTAAGTTAGGATGATCTAAAAGGTATTTTAGACCCTTATTATCAGTCATTAAAGTAAACTTTCTGCCTATTAAGTGGTTTCGCCACATTTTTAAGGCATGAATAACAACAACAAGCTCTAAATCATCAGTGGCATAATTCTTTTCATGGATCTTTAATTTCCTGGACTCATAGGCTATGACATGCCCATCCTGAGTCAGTACTCCGCCTAGACCATCATTACAAGCATCGGTGCAAACCACGAAATCCTTATTAGGATCCGCTATTCTTAGAATAGGCGTAGTTGTTAATAAAGTTTTTAATTTCTTAAAGCTTTCTTCATATTTTAAGTTCCAATCAAATTTCTTGCCTTTCTTTTGCAAGGAAGTGATTGGGTTGGCTATTTTTGAAAAGCCTTCTATGAATCTCCGGTAATAACCGGTAATTCCCATGAAGGACCTAACATCTGTTACGTCTTTTGGTACTGGCCAATCTTCGATTGCCCGGATCTTTTCAAGATCAACTGAAATCCCTTCCTTAGTCACCACGTGACCTAAGTACTGGATTTCATCCCTGAAGAAATCACACTTACTGAATTTCGCAAAGAGTTGTTGCCCTCGCAATTCTTGTAAGACTATCCGTAAATGTTCCTTATGTTCCTCTTCATTTTTAGAATAGATTAAGATGTCATCGATGAATACGACAACAAATTTATCCAAGTATTTATGCATTATGTTATTCATTAGACACATAAAGACGGCTAGGGAATTAGTAAGCCCAAATGGCATTACGACCAATTCGTAATGTCCATACCTTGTTCTAAAAGTTGTCTTGAATATGTCGTCTTCTTTAATTCTCACCTGATGATAGCTTGATCTCAGGTCTATCTTAGAGAACACCGTAGCTCAACGTAGCTGATCAAACAGATCATCTATGCGGGGCAATGGATATCTATTTTTAATTGTCATTTTATTTAGTTGACGGTAATCTATGCAAAGTAACATAGTTTCATCCTTCTTTTTAACAAAGATTACTGGTGCTCCCCAAGGGGACACACTAGGTCGAATGTATTTCTTATATATTAATTCCTTTAACTGTGATTTTAATTCATTAAGCTCTAGAATATTCATACGATACAGAACCTTCAAGCTGTGTACAGCACCTGGTACCAGCTCAATTGTGAAATCCAGTTCCCTCCTAGGAGGTAATCCTAGAATTCCCTCTGGAAAAACATCAGTAAATTCGTTTAACACAAGAATACCCTCTATTTTTATTTTATTTATTTCAGACTTATTTGCCTCATCTGTAATAGTTACAGCATAGGCCTTGCACCCTTTCCTAACTTCTCTTTTAAGTTGTAAGGCAGAAATCTGCCTGATTACAGTTTTCCTAGGAATACCCTTAACTGTTACAGGTTGTTCATTATTTTTCACACATGTAAAGGTTTTATCAAAACAGTTTAAAACTACCCTATGTTGTTCTAACCATTCCATACCAATAAGTATGTCATATGAGCCAAGTGGCAAAACATTTAATTTAACAATAGTTTTAAAATCATTCATATCTAGAGCACATTCCTTAACATAACAGATTACCTTCCTTTTTGCCCCAATGGCTAGTTGTACTAACCAAGAGTTATTAAACCTTTCAACAGTCAGATTACACTTTTCTACTATCTGCGGTGAAATATAACTAAGGCTAGCACCTGGATCTATTAAAATAGTTACAGGAGTTTTGTTAACCATACCTTCTACTTCCACCATGGAAGTTTGATAATCAGCTTGGCGGTTCTCCAACGCTGCATTGATTCGGGGCATATTCCTTGCAAAGTCTCCAATAGTCATTTCATCTTGTATGGTATGAATATTGTTGTTTTGCTTCTTCCGATTTGGGAAAACTAAAGCATAGTGTGGGCCATTGCACTCCCAGCACTTAACAGGTTCATTCCGTTCGAAATTCTTAGTGAAATTTCCATGATTGTTTGAAGCCTCCTTGCCCTTGAAGTTATTGGAATTATTAGAAGCACCATTTTTTCTTCCCTGGAAGTTCTTACCATTAGAATGGTTTCTGTTCTTATTATTCTTGAAATTTTTCTGAGGTACAAACTCCTTTTTCTTAAATTCAGGTTGATTACCGTTCTTTTTAGCCTTCCAGTTGGCTATTCCTTCCTTCTTTTTGTTCTGTTCAAAACAAAAATTTGCCTTCCGCATGGCTTCTTCCTGAGTTTTGGGATTATCATATTCGATTCTATCATTTATATGATATGGCAGACAGCTAATAAACCACTGTACTTTAGGTTTCTCATCAACTAAATACGGCACATACCTTAACAGACTTAAGAATTTACTGTTTAAGTCCTTCATTGTCATGGACCCTAGCTTTAAATCATAAAATTCCTTGGCCCTTTCTTCATAGTATTGTTCGGACAGAAATTTCTTTTTGAAGTACCTTTTAAAGGTACTCCAATTGACCTCTTTTTCTTTGATCCCCTTGACCCTTTTCAAATCTTGCCACCATATATCTGCCTTTCTAGAAAGGTTATTGATGGTCATTCTCGCTTTTAGCTGATTTGAATAGTTGTATATCTGAAAATATTTTCTCATCCCAGATAACCAAGATTCTGCCTCTTCTCCTTTTTCATTTTCTCCATTGAAAGTTGGGGGTTTTATTTTCTTGAACTCCCCAGAAATCTTTTCATATGGCCTGTACTTTTTCTTGCTCTTATACAGTTCAGCCTCGCTACTGTCACTAGTAGAGTAGTAGCTCTGTTGTTCCCTGAATCTTTCAGATGAGGAACTACTATCAGCTTTAGCTAATTTCATCTTTTTAGATCCTTTCTTATGGCTAGCTTCTTCAGATTCAGATCTTTTACTTCTCCCTTCAGTCTGAAATTTTTCCACCAAAATTTGATTTAACTCCTCGAGTTTTCAGAATCCGTTCATTGTCCTTCTTGACTGATTCCATTTCAGTCTTTAAACTCTTTATAGTCTGCATCAACTCTTAGGAGTGAGCAGTTACCTCCTCTATCACAGGTTCTCTGGACATCTTTCTTGTCTCAGTGTTTGGAGATTCCTCCTCAGCATATTCTCCTAGCTTCTCCATACCTGCTTGTTAGATTCAGAAAAAGAAATTTTTTTGCTTTTTACATGAAACAGAATACAAGTTAGTACATTATTTTTTACTATTCTACGGAAACTAGTTGGGCCACATCAAGGCCTAGTATTTGAACCATGTTCTGATACCACATGTCAAACCCCAAAAATTCCGAAAAATTTAAAAATTTTAAAAATAGAATATAATCTTATTAAGTGCATTAATTAACTGTTTGATTAGTTTATGTTACCAGAATTGTAACTGAATGATCTTTTGTTACACTTAACTTTAAAGATGAGTTTCTTGTCAGTTACTGATTGTTTTCTATTTGCAACCACAAGGATAATTGCAATGACAGACTGGGCTTACTTAGCTTCCGAGCTAATGCAGCAGTTTTTATTTCTCTTATAGATATCTAGGTAATGTTCAGGTCACTGCTAACCAATCTTTAAAGTATTAGATAACAAAATTCTGTACCAAATCATTCAGTAAAAGTATATGCATACTAACCAGGTTTATCAATATTTTAAAGGTAAGGCTTTTCCTATAATCTCTTTAAGATCTTACTGATAGGAAGTTGGAAATTATTAGAGAATAAGCTAGCTATTTTCCCTTTTAGCATCAGCATTAAGTATCCCTATGTAGTACTGGATCATTTGATGAGTTTACTGAAATCCAAAAGTAGAAGTAAATAATATTTCCTATCTAGCACAGTAATTACAATTGGGTTACCATATTAAGATCCTATTCTACTCATCCGTTGTTACTGCATCATGCCAAGTTTAAATTCATAATATGATTTGATCTGTAATTACAATTTGTAAGGATCTGGAGTTAGAAATATCAATATATACTTTTCTTACTTCCAGCAATTTACAAGGTTTACTATTTGATACATGTCTTCTCTTACATTTTAAGGGTTTGCATTGATTGGAAAACTACTTCTATTTTCATGATTGACAATTGAATAAAATCTATAAGCATCTTTAGAATTAGTTCTATATTATCATGCTTAAACTCATTTATGAGTTTCCAGACTATACTACCAACAAGAATGGTTATAATAGTTTTCATAAACCTCCTAACATACACTCAACTACACAATCCTTGTAAATCTTTGAGCATGAAGATAACAAAAGTCTAATTGTTATCATAAAGAATCTAAGACTATTAAGAGATTGTTATTATATTGGTAATAACAAGTGAAAATAGACTAGAGTAATCTTATTCCAAAATAGTGGGTTATATAGCTTGAATTCTACAAGTTAAAGTCATATAAAGAGAAAATTGACAAGTCCTTTACCATCTATGCAAAGCTATAGCAACAGGCACTATAGTTGTAGAATTGTAAACAACTATACTTAACATTACTCTATCATTTTATAGACTTAAAGAAATGATATATTTATTGTCTTCACTTGAGACTAGGGTTGTTAGTCATATGGTCATATGGTTGTAAGTTTTATGAACCACTATAAGTCAACATTATACCCCTATCCTTATAACTTTTATAATTAAAAAAAACAAATCCTCTATGTCTAAATACTTCAAGACTTAATCTTGAACGAGGTTTATAATGAAAAGTTTTAATATATATAATGCAAGTGTTAATTTACAATGCATAGTCTTAAGGGCATTATTCTAACGTTCAAGATTGTGAATTATGTGGTAGGTAAAAACCATAGTATAACGACCAAGTGGAATATCCATGCTATGATTTGTTTGGAAAACAATCGATGGCAAGTTCGTCGTGAGACATTAGAGTTTGACCCACCACATGAAAAATATTAAAGTACTTACGTGGTCACTCCAGAGCCATGCATTCGTGTTATAAAATCGTTGACTCATCCCTAATTTGCCATTTCTCCCTCGCCTTCGGGCTTGGTCGCTCTGCGAACCCTCTTGGTCCATTTTTTGTTGTTGCATTGTTTGATAGCAGCTTCTATGCTGCTCCAGTCCTTCGTGTTTGTCCACTGCACTGTGTGGAAGTCTGCAGCTTACTGTTGGCGGCCATATGGTTGTTGAAGAACCTAGGGTCTTTCCCTTCGGCACCATTGTCAACCCTGTCACGGCGTGTGTGTATCTTTCGACTTGATACTGCCAGTGTTTCCATTGTGGAAGGTATCCTTTGTTTTCGCTAGCTCATTCTTCTCGGTTATGAAGGAAGGGTTTATGCTTCCTCTGCTAGTGGTTATCAGTCTATTTCGGTGGCTGCACTTCCTTCAAACTTGCCGGTAAGCTACAGTTTAAACTTTTCATTTTCCATTTCAAGAATATAGTTTAAACAATAATTGTTAAGGGTTTAATAAACTATCCCTTCGCATTGCAGGTTGGGTCTTTTCTTGAGGAAAGGAAAACGCGAGTTTTCGGCTATTGGCTTCTCCCCGGTAAGCCTAGTCTCAACCATGGTGTTCCTCCTTGCTGGTTTAATAGGGCTGTTAGTGAATGGCTTTGAGTAACGCGACTCTGGTGGTTACTTGGTTCCGTTCAGTATTATCTAGCTGGAGGTTAAAATTAGTTTTTAACAGGTTTAACCTCTGCGATAAGCATGGGTGTTACAGCTTAGCTGTCGTGTAAAATGATAGTTTCCTTCTGGTTTTTAAATGCTATAAATAAGAGGAAAAACAGGGTTGTAAGCTGTCTGCAAAAGTGGTTATGACCTCGACTGTTTGCTTTCTTTACTGTACTCTTTGTGTATTTAGGGTTTTCATCGGATATTTGATAATATATAAATGTTTTATTATTTTACTGTATCTTCTAGTTTGTTTTACCATCTACAGTTTTAAATCTATGCAATGCACAGGAAATAATTAAATAAGGGTTTATAACAGCTTATCCTGTGGTTTTATTATGCGGCTGTAGGTGAAAATATTGTCTTAATTCTTAGTAATTAATTTAATTGTGTAAACTGGATTTATAGGGCTCATCCCTAATTTTTACACTTGAGATTAAGTTCAGTTTCTTAATCTGCCATTATGAATTAAAATGTAAATTCTGTCTGTAACTGTGATCAAAATAAATGAATTAAACCGTAATGGTTAAGCTCGATGTTTAAGCATTCTACTGTTCTGTTATTTCTTTTGTTTAAAATAATATCTGGGTTATTTTACTATTGCTAAACTCTTTATTTAATAAAGATACTATTAGGGTTATGTATTTTGATTTATCTGTTATGTATTAACTTCTTAAGTTATATGTAGGGTTTATACCCTTATACCAACATCATAAGTGTTGATTCTACTTTCTTATATTATTGTTAGTCATATTATAAACACTGTGATTTATCTTGTTATAAAAAGAATTCTGGAGATAAGTACTCTGCAGCTTTTGTTAAATAGCTTGTTATTAAGTTTTCTGAACTGGCTTTCAATTTTTGTAAGCCTGTTGTACTCTTATTAACCTTTACTTTTGTCTTAAGTATTGTTTATTTACTTTGTAATACACAGAGTATAAATAGTTTATATATAAACCTTATTTATTAGTTCATCAAATATAAATAGTCTAAGTTTATAATTGTAGTAATAAAATATTACTTTAAATGTTACTTTATAATGTATATAATATAGATACATTATTAGTGATATAATAATGATATTGTTTCTTACCAATGCTTCTATGATTATTATTTAATGTTGTTATCCAATGTTTAGTTTAGTATATTTATTTAGTCATAAAGCCTGAGCATTTTTACATAATATTCATTCAAGATTAAAGTTTATTATCATATACATATATATATATATAAGTTCTTGTGTACATGATAACATTCATTTATCATGTGTAAAAATAGATAAACAGTTTTGTAATCTCTTAAGTTTAGCTGAAATAAAAGAAGATGCAGTAATTGACTAACTGCATTCTTAATCAAAATACAGACTAACACCACTAGGTTTTAATTGTAAAATCAACCCAATCAATAATTATATCCTACTGTCAGTATTGTCTTCTTCAACATTAAGAGATTAGATTCTTTAACTGGAAGGTGATGATATAAAACTTGAACAACAGTAATACTTAGTGGATCCTTTCTTTATTACAGCTAGAATTTACTGGAATTAAGGATACAGTACTAGGAAGTAATTTTGAAGACTGTAAGCAAAACAACTTAGAAATTTGCAGAACACTTGTAGTCATTGAAAGTAACTTAATAGGAAACTCGGTTTAGAAGGATTCTACTTCACAATACCGAGATACTGTGCTGGAGTACGGTCTGGTGATCCCAGATGTGGAAAAACACAGTAATTTTTTTAACTCAGCAACAGATTTAACTACTAACTAACTCTTCAGATATAAAATATAAACATAACATGCATTCATTCATACTCATTCAACATGAGAGATAAGTGACAGAACATGTTTAAGCTGTGGACAACAACAGCAATGGGAGGCCGTTCCTCCCTACCAACTCCTGGAGAGCGCTCAGACAGCTACTTCTCAGGACCCCCAAGCTTGCTCTGGTCTCCCTGGCTGGAACTAGTTGCAGCAAAGTCAGATACCCGTCTTCAAACTCAGTATTAACTCAGAACTATCAGTCAGTTCTCTTAGCCCAAAAAGTTGTAATAAAATCAAGTTACTGCAGCAATCCACCTAAAACAACTTCCTTACTGTATTTCCCTCTTCCTCAATGGATTTCCTGAATAACATTCACCTGAATGAATTCTATCTGGAATATTACTAAGCAGCCTCAACTCTCTTCATTGAGTACTTTTAAAATATTGCCTAGGTCTTTTTTGGTTAGTTGTCGTTTAATGAGCCACCTGCTCTGATTCCACTTTCTTGGGGAATCATGACCCCAAATATAGGGAAGTTGCCACCTGCAACTTAGGAAGTGTTTGAGGATGTTGCCACTTGTATTTTTCCTTTCCACCTAGTTCCATCCACCAGTTTGACCAGTAACCTCTTTTTAACAACTCTCCCATGCTGTTGTCTCCATAATTTATTTATTAATAATAAAATATTCTAAATTACACTCCATTACTGTTGACTTTGCTGAGTCATCAATCCCTACTTAGGATTAAGTTTAACATAATGTCTCAGAAATATAATAAAACAATTTACAAAATTTTACAAAATTGGGGTATGTGACATACACACCTCCTTAAAATGTAACATCGTCCTCGATGTTACTTATTCTTCTTCCTCAGGAACCTCCTGGAACAGATCCGGGTATGCTTCGCACATCTTAATTTCTAGTTCCCAAGTAGCTTCTTCAGGATTAAGGTGCTTCGATTGCACCTTCAGCTATCCAATTGTGCGGTTCCGCATAGTAATTTCTCTCCTCCCGAGGATACAATCCGGTTCCACCAGAAATTTCCCTTCTGGTTCTACCTGTACAACGTTCCAATCAATCACATGAGTAGCATCATGAACATACTTTTTCAGAACAGAAATATGAAAAACATTGTGCACTTTTAAGTTAGGTGGTAACGCTAGCTGATATGCAACTTGACCAATTCTAGATAAAATTTCAAACAGACCACAGTAACGTGGCGCTAATTTTGCACAACTCCCTAGTCTTAGGGAGCTCTTCTTTGGTATTACCTTTATGAACACGTGCTCACCCACCTGGAACTCTTTAGGAGTTCTTTTTAAATCTGCTTGGCTCTTTTGCCGATCCTGGGCAACCTTCAAATTCTCCTACACTTGTTTCACAATCTGTTCCATTTCTTTTAATAATTTGGGTCCCAACACTAATCTATCTACTGGATTATTCTAGGAGATAGGAGTGTTACATTTACGCCCATAGAGAATCTCAAAAGGACTGAACTTAGCTGATGATTGATAGTTTTTATTGTATGCAAATTCTGCTAAATGCAAGTAATCCTCCCACTTACCTGGTTGATCCTTAATGTACATTCTTAATAGATCTTCCAATACCTGATTAACTCTTTCAGTTTGTTCGTCCGTCTGAGGATGGAAAGAAGTGCTCAAAATTCAGTGTTTTGTTTAATCCCTTAAACAAGGATTTCCATAAATTCCCTATGAATTTAGGATCCCTGTCTGAAATAATAACCTTCGGTACAACATGTAGCCAAAAAATCTGCTTTAGAAATATGTCAGCTATGTTTGCAGCCTTGTAAGTGGTTTTAACAGGAATAAAATGTGTTGCTTTACTTAATTTATCTACTACCACCATAATTGAATCATTCTGATTTTGATTTCTGGGTAATCCAGTAATGAAATCTAAGATGATTATTTCCCACTTCCAACTAGGAATAGAAAAAGGTTGCAGTAACCCAGCTGGATGTTGATGTTTTGTTTTCACTTGTTGACAGTCCAAACATCTAGCTATATACTCAGCTACTTTACATTTCATATTAGGCCAGAAATAATCTTTTCTCAACATGGTGACAGTCTTCTGGTAGCCTGGATGCCCTGAGTAAGGGGTTTTATGATCTTCATCCAGAATCAACAATTTAACCTTAGACACATTAGGCACATACAGTCTGTCCTTAAACAATAAAAATTCATCTTTATTTAGACTATAACCCTTTATTAAACTTTTTGTAGGTTCTTCTTTAGCTGTAGCTTGTAATTTTTGATAAATTTCATCAAATTTTATCCCTTTAGTCAGCTGTTCATTTAAATCAGAAATATAAGTACTGCTTGTTGTTGTAAAATTCAACTTTGCATTTCTGCTCAAAGAATCAACTACCTTATTTTATTTTCCTTTTATGTGTTGAATTTCGAAATCGTATTCACTTAAGAAGGCTAACCATATTTCTTGCCTTGCATTTAAGTTAGACTGATCTAAAAGGTATTTTAGACCTTTATTATCAGTCATTAAAGTAAACTTTCTGCCTATTAAGTGGTGTGGCCACATTTTTAAGGCATGAATAACAGCAGCAAGCTCTAAATCATAAGTGGCATAATTATTTTCATGGATCTTTAATTTCCTGGACTCATAGGCTATGACATGTCCATCCTGAGTCAGCACTCCGCCTCGACCATCATTACAAGCATCGGTGCAAACCACGAAATCCTTATTAGGATCCGCTATTCTTAGAATAGGCACAGTTGTTAATAAAGTTTTTAATTTCCTAAAGCTTTCTTCACATTTTAAGTTCCAATCAAATTTCTTTCCTTTCTTTTGCAAGGAAGTGATTGGGCTGGCTATTTTTGAAAAGCCTTCTATGAATCTCCGGTAATAACCGGTAATTCCCATGAAGGACCTAACATCTGTTACATCTTTTGGTACTTGTCAATCTTCGATTGCCCAGA
Organism: Pseudotsuga menziesii; assembly: GCA_001517045.1. Taxonomy (NCBI): domain Eukaryota; kingdom Viridiplantae; phylum Streptophyta; class Pinopsida; order Pinales; family Pinaceae; genus Pseudotsuga; species Pseudotsuga menziesii. Next base: position 13,296 of record LPNX011011379.1, read on the forward strand.
TCTTTTCAAGATCAACTAAAATCCCTTCCTTAGTCACCACGTGACCTAAGTACTGGATTTCATCCGTGAAGAAATCACACTTACTGAATTTCGCAAAGAGTTGTTGCTCTCGCAATTCTTGTAAGACTATCTGTAAATGTTCCTTATGTTCCTCTTCATTTTTAGAATAGATTAAGATGTCATCGATGAATATGACAACAAATTTATCCAAGTATTTATGCATTATGTTATTCATTAGACACATAAAGACAGCTGGGGCATTAGTAAGCCCAAATGGCATTACGACAAATTCGTAATGTCCATACGTTGTTCTAAAAGTTGTCTTGAATATGTCCTCTTCTTTAATTCTCACCTGATGATAGCCTGATCTTAGGTCTATCTTAGAGAACACCGTAGGTCCACGTAGCTGATCAAACAGATCATCTATGCGGGGAAATGGATATCTATTTTTAATTGTCATTTTATTTATTTGACGGTAATCTATGCAAAGTCGCATAGTTCCCTCCTTCTTTTTAACAAAGATTACTGGTGCTCCCCAAGGGGACACACTAGGTCGAATGTATTTCTTATCTATTAATTCCTTTAACTGTGATTTTAATTCATTAAGCTCTAGAATATTCATATGATACGGAGCCTTCGAGCTGGGTACAGCACATGGTACCAGCTCAATTGTGAAATCCAGTTCCCTCCTGGGAGGTAATCCTGGAATTTCCTTTGTAAAAACATCAGTAAATTAGTTTAACACAAGAATACCCTCTATTTTTATTTTATTTATTTCAGACTTATTTGCCTCATCTGTAATAGTTACAGCATAGGCCTTGCACCCTTTCCTGACTGCTCTTTTAAGTTGTAAGGCAGAAATCTGCCTGATTACAGTTTTCCTAGGAATACCCTTAACTATTACAGGCTGTTCATTATTTTTCACACACGTAAAGGTTTTGTCAAAACAGTTTAAAACTACCCTATGCTATTCTAACCAGTCCATATCAATAAGTATGTCATACGAGCCAAGTGGAAAAACATTTAATTTAATAGTAGTTTTAAAATCATTCATATCTAGAGCACATTCCTTAACATAACCGATTACCTTCCTTTTTGCCCCAATGGCTAGTTGTACTAACCAAGAGTTATTAAACCTTTCAAAAGTCAGATTACACTTTTCTACTATCTGCGGTGAAATATAACTAAGGCTAGCACCTGGATCTATTAAAATAGTTACAGGAGTTTTGTTAACCATACCTTCTACTTCCACCATGGAAGTTTGATAATCAGCTTGGCGGTTCTCCAACGCTGCATTGATTCGGGGCATAGTCCTTGCAAAGTCTCCAATAGTCATTTCATCTTGTATGGTATGAATATTGTTGTTTCGCTTCTTCCGATTTGGGCAAACTGAAGCATAGTGTGGGCCATTGCACTCTCGGCACTTAACAGGTTCCTTCCGTTCGAAATTCTTAGTGAAATTTCCATGATTGTTTGAAGCCTCCTTGCCCTTGAAGTTATTGGAATTATTAGAAGCACCATTTTTGCTTCCCTGGAAGTTCTTACCATTAGAATGGTTTCTGTTCTTATTATTCCTGAAATTTTTCTGAGGTACAAACTCCTTTTTCTTAAATTCAGGCTGATTACTGTTCTTTTTAGTCTTCCAGTTGGCTATTCCTTCCTTCTTTTTGTTCTGTTCAAAACAAAAATTTTCCTTCCGCATGGCTTCTTCCAGAGTTTTGGGATTATCATATTTGATTCTGTCCTTTATATGATATGGCAGACAGCTGAGAAACCACTGTACTTTAGGTTTCTCATCAACTAAATACAGCACATACCTTAACAGACTTAAGAATTTACTATTTAAGTCCTTCATTGTCATGGACCCTAGCTTTAAGTCATAAAATTCCTTGGCCCTTTCTTCATAGTATTGTTCGGACAGAAATTTCTTTTTGAAGTACCTTTTAAAGGTACTCCAATTGACCTCTTTTTCTTTGATCCCCTTGACCCTTTTCAAATCTTGCCACCATATATTTTCCTTTCCAGAAAGGTTATAGATGGCCATTCTCGCTTTCAACTGATTTGAATAGTTGTATATCTGAAAATATTTTCTCATCCCAGATAACCAAGATTTTGCCTCTTCTCCTTTTTCAGTTTCTCCATTGAAAGTTTGGGGTTTTATTTTCTTGAACTCCCCTGAAATCTCTTCATATGGCCTGTACTTTTTCTTGCTCTTATACAGTTCAGCCTCGCTACTGTCACTAGTGGAGTAGTAGTTCTGTTGTTCCCTGAATCTTTCAGATGAGGAACTGCTATCAGCTTTAGCTACTTTCATCTTTTTAGATCCTTTCTGATGGCTAGCTTCTTCAGATTCAGATCTTTTACTTCTCCCTTCAGTCTGAAATTTTTCCATCAAAATTTGATTTAACTCCTCTTGAGTTTTCAGAATCCGTTCATTGTCCTTCTTGACTGATTCCATTTCAGTCTTTAAACTCTTTATAGTCTGCATCAGCTTTGAGGAGTGAGCAGTTACCTCCTCTATCACAAGTTCTCTAGACATCTGTCCTGTCTTAGTGTTTGGAGATTCCTCCTCAGCATATTCTCCTAGCTTCTCCATACCTGCCTGTTAGATTCAGAAAAAGAAATATTTCTGCTTTTTACATGAAACAGAATACAAGTTAGTACATTATTTTTTACTGTTCTGCGGAAACTAGTTGGGCCACATCAAGGCCTAGTATTTGAACCATGCTCTGATACCACATGTCAAACCCCAAAAATTCCAAAAATTTTAAAAATTTTAAAAATAGAATATAATCTTATTAAGTGCAGTACTTAACTGTTTGATTAGTTTATGTTACCAGAATTGTAACTGAATGATCTTTTCTTACACTTAACTTTAAAGATGAGTTTCTTGTCAGTTATTGATTGTTTTATATTTGCAACCACAAGGGGAATTGCAATGACAAACTGGGCTTACTTAGCTTATGAGCTAATGCAGCAGTTTTTCTTTCTCTTACAGATATCCAGGTAATGTTCAGGTCACTGCTAACCAATCTTTAAAGTATTAGATAACAAAATGCTGTCCCAAATCATTCAGTAAAAGTATATGCATACTAACCAGGTTTATCAAGCTTTTAAAGGTAAGGCTTTTCCTATAAACTCTTTAAGATCTTACTGATAGGAAGTTGGAAATTATTAGAGAATAAGCTAGCTATTTTTTCTTTTAGCATCAGCATTAAGTATCCCTATGTAGTAATGGATCATTTGATGAGTTTACTGAAATGCAAAAGTAGAAGTAAATAATATTTCCTATCTAGCACAGTAATTACAACTGGGTTACCATATTCAGATCCTATTCTACTCATCCGTTGTTACTGCATCATGCCAAGTTTAAATTCATAATATGATTTGATCTGTAATTACAATTTGTAAGGATCTGGAGTTAGAAATATCAATATATACTTTTCTTACTTCCAGCAATTTACAAGGTTTACTGTCTAATACATGTCTTCTCTTACATTTTAAGGGTTTGCATTGATTGGAAAACTACTTCTATTTTCATGATTGACAATTGAATAAAATCTATAAGCATCTTTAGAATTAGTTCTAGATTATCATGCTTAAACTCATTTATGAGTTTCCAAACTATACTACCAACAAGAATGGTTATAATAGTTTTCATAAACCTCCTAACATACACTCAATTACACAATCCTTGTAAATCTTTGAGCATGAAGATAACAAAAGTCTAACTGTTATCATAAAGAATCTAAGACTATTAAGAGATTGTTATTATATTGGTAATAACAAGTGAAAATAGACTAGAGTAATATTATTCCAAAATTGTGGGTTATATAGCTTGAATTCTACAAGTTAAAGTCATATAAAGAGAAAATTGACAAGTCCTTTACCATCTATGCAAAGCTATAGCAACAGGGACTATAGTTGTAGAATTGTAAACAACTATACTTAACATTACTCTATCATTTTATAGACATAAAGAAATGATATATTTATTGTCTTCACTTGAGACTAGGGTTGTTAATCATATGGTCAGATGGTTGTAAGTTTTATGAACCACTATAACTCAACATTATACCCCTATCCTTATAACTTTTATAATTAAAAAAAACAAATCCTCTATGTCTAAATACTTCAAGACTTAATCTTGAACGAGGTTTATAATGCAAAGTTTTAATATATATAATGCAAGTGTTAATTTACAATGCATAGTCTTAAGGGCATTATTCTAACGTTCAAGATTGTGAATTATGTGGTAGGTAAAAACCATAGTATAATGACCAAGTGGAATATCCATGCTATGATTTGTTTGGAAAACAATCGATGGCAAGTTCGTCGTGAGACATTAGAGTTTGACCCACCACATGCAAAATATTAAAGTACTTACGTGGTCACTCCAGAGCCATGCATTCGTGTTATAAAATTGTTGACTCAACCCTAATTTTCCATTTCTCCCTCACCTTCGGGCTTGGTCGCTCTGCGAACCCTCCTGGTCCAATTTTTGTTGTTGCACTGTTTGATAGGAGCTTCTATGCTGCTCCAGTCCTTCGTGCTCATCCACTGCACTGTGTGGAAGTCTGTAGCTTACTGTTGGCGGCCATATGGTTGTTGAAGAACCTAGGGTCTTTCCCTTCGGCACCATTGTCAACCCTGTCACGGCGTGTGTGTATCTTTCGACTTGATACTGTCAGTGTTTCCATTGTGGAAGGTATCATTTGTTTTCGCTAGCTCGTTCTTCTCGGTTACGAAGGAATGGTTTATGCTTCCTCTGCTCATGGTTATCAGTCTATTTCAGTGGCTGCACTTCCTTAAAACTTGCCGGTAAGCTACAGTTTAAACTTTTCGTTTTCCATTTCAAGAATATAGTTTAAACAATAATTGTTAAAGGTTTAATAAACTGTCCCTTCGCATTGCAGGTTGGGTCTTTTCTTGAGGAAAGGAAAACGCGAGTTTTCGGCTATTGGCTTCTCCGTGGTAAGCCTCGTCTCAACCATGGCGTTCCTCCTTGCTGGTTTAATAGGGCTGTTAGTGAATGGCTTTGACTAACGCGACTCTGGTGGTTACTTGGTTCCATTCAGTCTTATCTAGCTGTAGGTTAAAATTAGTTTTTAACAGGTTTAACCTCTGCGATAAGCATGGGTGTTACAGCTTAGCTGTCGTGTAAAATGATAGTTTCCTTTTGGTTTTTAAATGATGTAAATAAGAGGAAAAACAGGGTTGTAACCTGTCTGCAAAAGTGGTTATGACCTCGACTGTTTGCTTTCTTTACTGTACTCTTTGTGTATTTAGGGTTTTCACCCGAGATTTGATAATATATAAATGTTTTATTATTTTACTGTATCTTCTAGTTTGTTTTACCATCTACAGTTTTAAATCTATGCAATGCACAGGAAATAATTAAATAAGGGTTTATAACAGCTTATCCTGTGGTTTTATTATGCGGCTGTAGGTGAAAATATTGTCTTAATTCTTAGTAATTAATTTAATTGTGTAAACTGGATTTATAGGGTTCATCCCTAATTTTTACACTTGAGATTAAGTTCAGTTTCTTAATTTGCATTATGAATTAAAATGTAAATTCTGTCTGTAACTGTGAGTAAAATAAATGAATTAAACCATAATGGTTAAGCTCAATGTTTAAGCATTCTACTATTTTGTTATTTCTTTTGTTTAAAATAATATCTGGGTTATTTTACTATTGATAAACTCTTTATTTAATAAAGATACTATTAGGGTTATATATTTTGATTTATCTGTTATGTATTAACTTCTTAAGTTATATGTAGGGTTTATACCCTTATACCAACATCATAAGTGTGGATTCTACTTTCTTATATTATTGTTAGTCATATTATAAACACTGTGATTTATCTTGTTATAAAAAGAATTCTGGAGATAAGTACTCTCCAGCTTTTGTTAAATAGCTTGTTATTAAGTTTTCTGAACTGGCTTTCAATTTCTGTAAGCCTGTTTTACTCTTATTAACCTTTACTTTTGTCTTAAGTATTGTTTATTTACTTTGTAATACACAGAGTATAAATAGTTTATATATAAACCTTATTTATTAGTTCATCAAATATAAATAGTCTAAGTTTATAATTGTAGTAATAAAATATTACTTTAAATGTTACTTTATAATGTATATAATATAGATACATTATTAGTGATATAATAATGATATTGTTTCTTACCAATGCTTCTATGATTATTATTTAATGTTGTTATCCAATGTTTAGTTTAGTATATTTATTTAGTCATAATTCCTGAGCATTTTTACATAATATTCATTCAATATCCAAGTTTATTATCATATACATATATATATAAGTTCTTGTGTACATGATAACATTCATTTATCATGTGTAAAAATAGATAAACAGTTTTGTAATCTGTTAAGTTTAGCTGAAATAAAAGAAGATGCAGTAATTGACTAACTGCAGTCTGAATCAAAATACAAACTGACACCACTAGGTTTTAATTGTAAAATCAACCCAATTAATAATTATATCCTACTGTCAGTATTGTTTTCTTCAAGATTAAGAAATTAGATTCTTTAACTGGAAGGTGATGATATAAAACTTGAACAACAGTAATACTTAGTCTATCCTTTCTTTATTATAGCTAGCATTTACTGGAATTAAGGATACAGTACTAGGAAGTAATTTTGAAGACTGTAAGCAAAACAACTTAGAAATTTGCAGAACACTTGTAGTCATTGAAAGTAACTTAATAGGAAACTCGGTTCAGAAGGATTCTACTTCACAATACCGAGATACTATGCTGGAGTACGGTCTGGTGATCCCAGATGTGGAAAAACACAGTAATTTTTTTAACTCAGCAACAGATTTAACTACTAACTAACTCTTCAGATATAAAATATAAACATAACATGCATTCATTCATACTCATTCAACATGAGAGATAAGTGACAGAACCTGTTTAAGCTGTGGACAACAACAGCAATGGGAGGTCGTTCCTCCCTACCAACTCCTGGAGAGCGCTCAGACAGCGACTTCTCAGGACCCCCAAGCTTGCTTTGGTCTCCCTGGCTGGAACTAGTTGCAGCAAAGTCAGATACCCGTCTTCAAACTCAGTATTAACTCAGAACTATCAGTCAGTTCTCTCAGCCCAAAAAGCTGTAATAAAATCAAGTTACTGCAGCAATCCTCCTAAAACAACTTCCTTACTGTATTTCCCTCTTCCTCAATGGATTTCCTGAATAACATTCACCTGAATGAATTCTCTCTGGAATATAACTGAGCAGACTCAACTCTCTTCATTGAGTACTTTTAAAAGATTGCCTAGGTCTTTTTGGGTTAGTTGTCATTTAATGAGACACCTCCTCTGATTCCACTTTCTTGGGGAATCATGACCCCAAATATAGGGAAGTTGCCACCTGCAACTTAGGAAGTGTTTGAGAATGCTGCCACTTTTCTTTTGCCTTTCCACCTAGTTCCATCCACCAGTTTGACCAGTAACCTCTTTTTAGCAGCTCTCCCATGCTGTTGTCTCCATAATTTATTTATTAATAATAAAATATTATGAATTACACTCCATTACTGTTGACTCTGCTGAGTCATCAATCCCTACTTAGGATTAAGTTTAACATAATGTCTCAGAAATATAATAAAACAATTTACCTAATTTTACAAAATTGGGGTATGTGACACTCTCTCTATCTCTCTCTCTATCTCTCTCTCTCTTTCTCACACACACACACACATCCCTTTGTCTCACCCTACCCCTAACACCGTCCCTCCTCCACTCTCTCTCTCTCCCTAGCTCATCCAACTACAAGTAACCCACGCCCCCCTAGCTATTCCCCAACACTCTCTCTCTCTCTCTCTCTCTCTCTCTCTCTCTCTTGTTAGATTTTTAACATTAATCTAGCATAACATTAGGATCTTTAACTGAGAGAACAACAAGAACAACAATCAAACACAAGAGACAATGAACAAAGTGTTTTTCCTCAGGGAAACCATAAATGGATAAAACCCCGCAACTTCCTCAGAGATAGAATCAGCACCAAAAGTGTGTGGAAATTGAACCCAGTGATAGAACAATTTTACTCACAACAATTATCAATTGATCATGCAAAATCACTCACAAAAGAGACTGAAAATGGAGCTGAACACTAAACTATATTAACTCAGTGTACAATAGCCAACCCTATAACATGATAGGTTGCTGCATTAAATAATTACATAGGAGCTTCGAATGCATGAGGAGGCAATTCGAATCTAGTCAAAAGCAGGCTTACTAAAATTAAGCAATTCCCCCATAGGTGCATAAAGTAGTTTCCAAATAAGTCATGGAGCTCATGAATTGGAAAAATCACTTAGGAAAGATAAAGAGTGATGGAATGACAACTCGTACATGCTTTTCAAAGGAGAAAAGAGTGGAGGATGTAGAGGACAAAAAACTAGTTCACCTCACCTAGTCAAACTTTCCCAATTACCTTAAAGCACTGAAAAAGCAGGCAATAAAGCAAAAAAAGCATAAGGGCACCTAGGAGACCAGGAATAAAGCAGAATTGATTCCTTGAGGATTCCCATGTGCTACATGAGTCAAAATAGGCAAGTTTGACCACTATGGATAGGCAAATGACAACTTGCATAAGGTGGGACACATGAAACTAGGCAAATAAGACAAAAATGATTAATTTAATGTCTAAGGTAGGTAACTATGGGTTGATTATTCTAACACCCCCCCTTAAGCCTGAATTATGAGTAATATATCAGAAAATTATAGGGCCTAGCAACAAGGCTTAGTCACCCTTTACATACTGCATGTCCATTTAAACAAGGAAAGAGGCAAAAACCACATGGGAAAATCCTCCCTTAAACATGGACTGTAAAACAAAATTTGGAAATATTGTCTTCACTCATGCTTCACAGCATGATCAGCAATCCCCAGTAGTGATTTGAGATTGCTGAAGGTCTTCTCACAAAATTCTTTGGTGAAGATATCAGCTACTTGTTCTGAAGATGAACATAAGAGTAGATGAATGGTGCCATCATGCACAAGCTCTCTAATGTAGTGCATATGGATCTCAATGTGTTTGGTTCTTTGCTTCTGAAATGGATCTTTGCAAATTCAAATGGTACTCTAATTATCACAGTATATGGTAGTTGAGTACTCTGATTCAAAGCCACACTCTCCAAGTAAACCCTGCAACCATAAACATTGATTTGCTGCATTAACAACTCCTCTGTACTCTGCTTCTGTAGATGAGAGTGCAATGGCACTCTATTTCTTGCTTGACCAGCTGATTGGCCCTTCTACAAGCATGAACACATATCCTGATGTGGACTTTCTATCAGTGCTATCACCTACCCAATCACTGTCAGTAAATCCAATCAAATCAAGATCAGATTTTGCTTTATAGAAGATCCCATGTGTCCTTGTTCCCTGAACAAAGTTAAGGATCCTTTTGGCTGCTTTCCAATGGATCTCATGAGGCTGATCCATGTATCTAGAAGCCACACTTACTGCATAATAAATATCAGGTCTAGTATGTGTAAGATACAACAAACATCCAATCAATTGCCTATACAATGTATTGTTTACCATAGGTGAAGAATTAGCTTCTTCCAGCTTCACTCCTGAAAGGAAAGGAGTCTTGTTTGGTTTGCAATCCTTTATTTTGAATTTGTTCAGCAAGTCCAAGGCATATTTGGACTGGTGCACCCTGATTCCAGCTTTGGTTTGTGCAATCTCAAGCCCCAAGAATTGGCTTAAGAGCCCCAAATCTGTCACGGAGAAGGCTTGGTTCATTGCACCCTTCAAGGAAGCAAACTCATCCTTTGAGCTTCCTGTAATGAGGAGGTCATCAAAATATAAGACAATGATCATTAATGAACCATTAATTAACTTCAAATAGACATTTGGATCTGATTTGCACCGAACAAAATTCAGTGATAGCAAGAAGCTATCAATCTTGGCATCCCAAGCCATGGGGGCTTGCTTTAGCCCATACAATGACTTTCTCAACCTGCACACAAGAGAAGGGTTAGTATAAAATCCTTGAGGCTGCTGCATATATATCTCTTCAGTGAGATATCCATTCAGGAAGGCACACTTTACATCCATGTGATGTACCTCCCATTGCTTTGAGGCTGCAATGGCTAAGGCTAGCCTGATGGAGTCCATCTTTGCCACTGGTGCAAATGTCTCATTGTAATCTATGCCATGAACCTGTGAGTATCCCTTGGATACCAATATTTCCTTGTACTTCAGAGGTGAACCATCAGCAGCAAATTTGGTCTTGTAGACCCACTTACACTGAACTAACTTCCTCCCTGGGGGAAGATCCACTAGCTCCCATGTGTTGCTCTTCTGGAGTGAGCTGAACTCTTCCTTCATGGATGCTTTCCATATTGGATCTCCTGCTGCTTCTTCATATGTTTGAGGATCTAATTCCACCATCAAATAGCATTTCTCAGCAAACAGAGGATCCTTCATGCACAAACCACTCTCAAATTGAGATCTAGTCCTCCTTGGGTTATTGGGATCCCCAGCTAGCTCTCCTGCTACATGTAGTGTCTTGGCTGCCCATTTTGGCCTTGTAGGGATGTTAGGGTATTTAATAAACTCATAACTACCATACATTTCAGAATCAACACGTTCAACAAACTCTTCACTTACTTTCAGAGGTTCAGGTGGTGAAGAGGCTTCTCCAACTTCCACCGCTGCAAGTAGTTCTTCTTGAAAATGAACACACCTTTCGATGAAGGATTTGTTTGTGCTCAAATTTATCAGTTTGTACCCTTTTGAATATTTAGAGTATCCAACAAATAGACACTCTTGGCTTTGGGGTTGCAAAGCCTTTCTCTTTTCTGTTGGAATTCTAGCCCAAGCCCTTGAGCCAAAAATCCTGAAATGGGTCACATCTGGCTTGTGCCCACTCCATGCTTCGAAAGGAGTCATACCATAAAGCTATTTATGAGGCACCCTATTCTGGATATAGGCTATACAGTTGATAGCTTCGGCCCAATACTTTGGTGGCAAAGTTTTGGCCTCCATCATGCATGTTGCCATCTCCTTCAGTGATCTGTTCTTCCTCTCAGCAACACCATTCTGTTGTGGTGTCTAAGGGATAGAATGCTGCATCTGAATACCTGCATCTGCACAATATTTAATAAACTCAGACTTGACATACTCACCACCATTTTCAGATTTGAGGACCTTGAGTTTCCTCCCAGACTGGTTTTCAACCAAAGCCTTAAATACTTTGAAGAGGCCAAAAACTTCAGACTTGTGTTTCAGGAAGTAAACCCAGCAATGCCTGGAAAATTCATCTATGAAATTCAATGCATATTTTTCCTGACTCATGGACATATGAGGGAATGGGCCAGCAACATCACTATGGAATAGCTCGAGTGGTGCAAAGGTTCTCTCATGACTAGCTCTCTCAAATTTATGCTCTGGGTGTTTTCCTAGGATACAACCTTGGCAGACTCCTTTGGAAAATTTTATCTTGGGAAACCCTATGAACATCTCTTTTTCACTAAGATCAGAAAGATACTTGTAATTTAGGTGGCCAAATCTTTCATGCCAAAGCTTTCTTGCCTCATTAGCATGAATTAGAAGAGCAAAGGGGTTTGAGTAGGGTAGGAAGTGTGAGAACATGTATACCTTTTGAGCATGATTTGCAACTCCTTTTGCAATGACTTTACCACTTGAGATCTTTGTGATCTCAACTTCATCAAGGGAGAATATGACCTTCTTTGGAGACCCAGTGTGAGTCATCTAGTACACTGATAAGAGGTTGGAGGCAAGACCAGGCACATACAACACATTGCTGAACTGACCATGATCAAGATCAATCCTCCCTTTACCCAAACTTTCAGTGAGAGAGTCATCTCCCAGTACTATAGGTGGTCCCTTCAACATTTCAAGTGAGGAGAATGCCTCCTTAGTCGAAACCATGTGTCTTGAAGCTCCAGAATCAATGATAAAACTGGGTGAGCTTGATGTGCCAGCAACCAATGCATGAACTCTCTCTCTCTGTCCTCTGAAATTGATCCTCCTTCTCTCTTCTTTGAGCTGTCTGGAAGGGAGATGCCATTCTTCTCCAGGAGTTGGGTCAGCATGTCTATTTTCTTCTTCATACAAGAGCTTTCAGTGTGATTGCCCTTATTGCAGTATGCGCACTTGCTCATTTCTCCTTTGTTTTTCTTCTTCTTGTAGTTCTTCTTGGAACCTTGTGACTTGTTCTTGTCTCTCTTTTGCTCAGGTGGATTTTTAGCTTTCTTTTTGCTTTTTGAATCCACCTTCAAATCTCCAGCAACCATAGCTTGGTCTTTGGATGGTTTGATGGTGCCCATCATCACCAGCTTGTCTTGTTCTTGTGTGAGAGATTCCATGAAATCTGCAAGGCTAGGAATCTTCCATGTTCGAGCTGTCAACTTTGTGGCATAGAAGGTCGAAAAAAACATTGAATAGTCAGGGCCAAGCTTCAAGAGAATGGCCAAGACCAGCTGATCATCTTTCTTTTCAATCCCACATTGTTTTAGCTGCAAAACAAGTGCTTTGAACTTGGAGAAATAGAGTTGCAGAAATTCAAAGCTATTGGGACTCAGGGAGATCAATTCATTTTCGATTTGATGTCCCCTCATCTCATCTGTCTTTCCAAAAAGATCAGTAATATTCTCCCATACTTCATTCGGTGATGTCAATCCATCAAGATGGAAAAGGAGGTCTCTGGAAATACTCAGACACAAGAGACCATAGGCCTCATCCCTCTTGTTGTGCCATTTTATCTTCTCTGCAACTGCATTGGGCTCTTCTTCTGTTGCCATAGTCACCTTGTAGAGGCCTTTCACTCTCAATAGTATCTCCATCTCTTCTTTCCATTCAAAGAAGTTGAAGGGAGTCAAGATGATCTTCTGAGATTGATCCATAGCTTAGAAATTGTCCTAGCTGTCAGTAGAAGGCTCCCAGTCACTGATGTCGAACCTGCAAAACAATTTTGAAGGAGATAAATTGATCTAAAATGGCTCTGATACCATGTGGAAATTGAACCCAGTGATAGAACAATTTTAATCACAACAATTATCAATTGATCATGCAAAATCACTCACAAAAGAGACTCAAAATGGAGCTGAACACTAAACTGTATTAACTCAGTGTACAATAGCCAACCCTGTAACATGATAGGTTGCTGCATTAAATAATTACATAGGAGATTCAAATGCATGAGGAGGCAATTCGAATCTAGTCAAAAGCAGGCTTACTAAAATTAAGCAATTCCCCCATAGGTGCATAAAGTAGTTTCCAAATCAGTCATGGAGCTCACGAATTGGAAAAAGCACTTAGGAAAGCTAAAGATTGATGGAATAACAACTCATACATGCTTTTCAAAGGAGAAAAGAGTGGAGGATGTAGAGGACAAAAAACTAGTTCACCTCACCTAGTCAAACTTTTCCAATTGCCTTAAAGCACTGAAAAAGCAGGCAATAAAGCAGAAAAAGCATAAGGGCACCTAGGAGACCAGGAATAAAGTAGAATTGATTCCTTGAGGTTTCCCATGTGCTACATGAGTCAAAATAGGCAAGTTTGACCATTATGGATAGGCAAATGACAACTTGCATAAGGTGGGACACATGAAACTAGGAAAATAAGACAAAAATGATTAATTTAATGTCTAAGGTAGGTAACAATGGGTTGATTATTCTATCAAAGTGAAACCAAAAAACACTAAGATGATCTCCTGACAGCAGTAACCTCTTTCTTCCTTACCCCAGTGTCTTTTTCTTCCTCCGCTATGCGATACAACTGAGTGTGAGTGAGTGTGTCATAAATAGAGAGGATAGCTCTCTATTTATACTAATTCCTGACTTGACTAAACCCAACTAGGGCTGACTTCACTAGGTGATTCTAATAACCCTAGTTCCCCAGAACTACGGGGACTTTAACACTTGGACAATAGGAGGGTTACCCACCTTGATTTGACATGACTTGTTTACATTATAGAAACTCCCGATAGGAACCTCGGGGCATGACATGACTCAAGTAAAATACAAATACATCTCAAAATAAACATTGGGTTACAATACATAAAAAAAACAAGTGAATACATTTCGAAGTTACAATTACATCAACACTCCCTCTTAACTAGGAAGGTATTCTCTTGACACAATTTATCAGCACAAGTCTTATTCTCTGTATCATCTAGATCATCATCGAGTATTCATCATCCTCACCTTCAAGTCATCTATATCTTCAAGTCACCTTCATCTTCAAATCATCTTCACCTGGATCTGGATCATCACTTGATCTGGATCATCATCACTGGATCTGGATCATCCCTCGATATGGATCATCTCTGGAGCATCATCTCTGGATCTATATCATCCCGAGATCTGGATCATCTCGCCTGGATCATCATCACTGGATCTTCATGGGTGTTATCTGATGATTCTTCTTGTCACAGGAAGTTTTACAAGGCCAGCCCTTTTTAATGCTGGTTGTAGGCCTAGCCTCCATGTAGGTCTTCTTCCCGCACTTATATCTGACCCTAAGTCAGAATGGCCCACCCAGCACTTACATATGATCATGTAGGAACCAGTCCTATAATCATATCAAAAAGGCATGCCCAGTACTCACATCTGACCATGCGGGAACACCTCCCACAACCCTGTCAGAAAGGCCCAGCACTCACATCCGTCAACCAATGTCGAAAATGCTTTAGCACTTACACTCAGCCATGCGAGGAACCAATCCTCCATGCCAGAAGGCTCTACACTTCCATCTAACAACCAATGTCAGAAGGGCTCAGCACTTATATTCGACCATGCAAAGAACCAATCCTTCATGCCGAAAGGGCTCTGCACTTACATCTGACAACCAATGTCAGAAGGGCATGCACTCGTGTCTGATCTTGTAGGAACCAATCCTACAATCATATCAGAATGGCCCCCAGTCCCAGACTAAGCTACCTGGTAACTGACCAGGTGCCTCCTTTCCAAGAATGGAATTCAACGCTTACTTCTAATCATGTAGAAACCAATCCTACAGTCACATCAAAATGACTCAACACTCACATTTGACATGTAAGGAACCAATCCTCTCACCATGACAGAATGGATCAGCCCTTACATCTGACCATGGAAGGAACCAATCCTCTCACCATGTCAGAATGGCTTTGGGTCTCATCATTTCCCTTTGGAGGAAACCTCGATCTGGAGAACACCAAGCTTCTCCCTGAAGTACTCGAACTTCACCATAGCCAATGGCTTTGTTAACACATTAGCTATATGTTCCTCCGTCGCAACATACTGGAGCTTCATTGCTCCCCTCTACACCATATCCCTGATATAGTGATACATGATCTCGATATGCTTCGACTTGTCATGGAACACTAGATTCTCTGACAACTTCATGCAACTCTGGTTGTCACAATGTATACAAGTAACATCCATCCAGATACCAAATAAATCAGATAGTAGCTTCCGCAGCCATACTTCCTCACAACTGGATAAACAAGCTACGACATACTCTACTTCAGCTGTACTCAGTGCCACACAAGATTGCTTCCTACTAAACCAAGAGATCACACTTGATCCCATACTGAAGCAACATCCTGAAGTGATCTTCCTATCAATGGCACTACCTACCCAGTCTGAATCAACATAACCCTCTAGGTTAATGTTCTAATTTGCCTCATACTTGAGCCCATAATCAATTGTACCCCTCGGGTACCTCATAATATGCTTTGCAGCAATCAAGTGAACATGTCTCGGATCTATCAAGAAATGGCTCAAGGTGTTCACAGCAAAGAAAATGTCTGGTCTCGTGTTCGTTAGATACATCAAGGATCCAATCATCTGATGATACATTGTAGGATCAACTGTCTCTAATGAAGCATCACTCAACAGCTTCAGGTTCGATGCCATAGGTTTGGTCATGGACTTGCAGTCCATCATCCCAAACCTCTTCAGTATCTCTACTGCATACTTCCCTTGTCCGAGGAATATTACATCCGCATTCTGCCACACCTCCATGCCTAGAAAATAATGCATCATACCCAAGTCCTTCATTTCAAACTCGGCAACAAGCTTTCTCTTCGTATCAGCAATCAACCCATCCATACCTATTTCAAATAGATCATCTACATACAGTAGTAGCATCACTGGGTTCCCATCTTCAACCTTGTAGTAAAGGTTGGAATTTGCTTTACTCTTGGTAAAGCCCAAACTGGATAGAAAGATGTCAATTCTACCGTACCATGTCTTGGGTGCCTACTTCAAACCATATAGGGCTTTCTTCAATCTGCACACATGAGACTTCTTGTCATGTGTCTCAAAACCAAGTGGTTGTTCTACATACACTTCCTCTTCTACTACACCATTCAAGAAAGCAATCTTGAGATCCATTTGGTGTATCTTCCATTTCTTCACTGCAGCCAAAGTAAGTACTGATCTGATGGAAGTGTATTTTGCTACAGGTGCAAAGGTTTCTTCATAGTCTATTCCTTCTTTCTGGGAGAAACCACGTACTTCTTTCTGGGAGAAACCACGAGCCACAAATATTGCCTTATATTTCTCTATGCTAGCATCTGCGGCATGCTTGATCTTGTAGATCCATTTGGAAGTTACAACCGACTTCCCTTCGGGTCTTGGGACAACATCCCGAACATCATTATTCATAATCGATTGATATTCTTTGATCATAGAATCCTTCCATTCTTTCCATTCTGCTTCTTCTTCAAAATTGGAAGGTTCTTCATTGATATAGTCACATAGTAAAGCTACATATCCGAAGTAGGATCTGGTTCTCTTTCTTTCTCTATGATTCTCTTCTAGAGCCCCATATATTTTTGGACCTTGGATAATTTCTTTTACCCAAGAAGGTTTCCTCTTGTGAGGATTCTTATCCTGAGGTGGATCTACAGGTCTTTGTGGTTCTTCAAATTCTCAATATTCATCTTGAGTTTCTTCATTCATGGTTGTACATGAATTCTGGGTGCTTCTTCTTCTTCAGGTTCTTCAGTAGGTTTATTTCTGGATTTGTTGTAAGCTGTGTCTTCATCAAATGTCACATCCCTACTGATGTCAATATTCTTGAATCCTTGGAAGTATATAATGTAAGCCTTCGAGCTTTCAGAGTATCCCACAAATATACGCTTCTTTCCTAAAGGATCTAGTTTTGTTCTCTTCTCTTTTGGAATGTGTATGTACACTGGACAGTCGAATATTCTGAGATGGATGACTTCTGGTTTCTTGTTGGAAAAGACTTCTTCAGGTGTCTTCTTCTCAAATACTCTATGTGGAGTACGGTTATGTACATACACCGTTTTTCTAGCAGCTTCTACCCATAGATGCATGGGAAGATCCTGATCATGAAGCATTGCTCTTGCAACTTCCATGATAGTTCTATTCTTCCTTTCTGGAACTCCATTCTGTTGTGGATTATATGGAGTATATAACTCCCTCTTAATCCCCGATTCTTTGCATAAGTATTTGAATTCATTTGATGTGAATTCTCTACCATTATCTGATCGAAAGGTCTTGATATTCTTTTCTGTGTGGTTCTCAATCAAGGCTTTGAACTCCTTGAACTTGCTGAAAACTTCATCTTTGTTCTTCATGAAGTAAATCCATGTATTCCTAGAAAATTCATCAATGAAAGAAACATAGTATACATACACGCTTAGTGAACTTGATGAAATTGGTCCGCATACATCAGAGTGGATGATTTCTAAGATTCCTTTTTCTTTGCTCTCGCTACTTGAAAATGTCTTCTTTGTATTCTTTCCTTTCGCACAACCTTTGCAGACCCATTCATGTTTTGCTTGAATTTTTGGAAGACCTTCAACATCTTTGCTTGCAAGTGGTAGTGCTCTGTAATGCACATGTGCAAGCCTTCTGTGCCAAAGTTCATTTGGCTCTACTGTGTCATGGACCAAAGCTTGTTCTAGATGGCCCTTCAATTTGTATAAACCTCCTTCTTGTTCCCCAATTAATATTTCATCATCAATAGTCTTTCCTCTTGACCACATGAGGAATTGGCCATCTACAAATGCAACTCTCATTCCTTTTGCATCCAATGCCGATATGGATAGAAGATTCTTCTTTAGTCCCTGTACAAACAAGACATCCTTCATTTTCATAGACTTTCCAGAGTCTAGCTTGTAGGAGGATTCACCACTTCCTTTTATGGGATATTGGTAGTCATCCCCAAGTTTCACCTTATCTGGTGAGTTATGTTCAGATAGTTTCTCAAAGGATTCCTTGAAACCTGTCATGTGTTTGGAAGCACCACTGTCAATAAGCCAATCTTTGCTTCCATGAGTGACCATTCCCGTGAGAGCGAAGATCAGAACATATTCATCTTCACTTGATGAGTCTTCACTTTCTTGTTTTACTCTCTTCCTAGGAGGATCATCATCCTCAGCAGTGTGAGAATGATGTAATCTTTTGGATTTCTTCTGCTTCTTGGATCCATTCTTATTCATGGGACAATTTCTAGCAAAGTGTCCTATTTCATCACATGTATAACATATGAGTTTGGATGGATCCCTTCTTACAGGATTTTTTTTCTGATGAGAATGCTTACCTTGGTGATGATGATTTTCCCTTCTTCCTTCCTTGGAGTGTACTATGAGAGCTTGATCTTCACTTCCCATCTTTTCTTCTCAAGCTGCTATCCGAGCTTCTTCTTGTGAACATTCTTTCCACAGTCTACTGAACTTGACTAACTTCTTCCTAGCACAGATTCTTGGATGAAAGAATACCATGACCTAGGGAGGCCATTGAAGGTTGTCATCACAATTTCTGCATTATCCACTTCTTCATCTACTGCTTCCAGTTGTTCTTTGATCTGGGAGACCCTTGTGAAGTATGACTGGATGGTCTCCTCATTCTGGATCTTGACATTCTTCAACTAGTTCCTTAGAGTCATCTTTCAATTAATGTTCTTCCCTTCAAACAATTTGGTTAGGGAATCAAACATGGATTTAGGTGTCTTGAGGGAGGACATCTGTGGTATGAGGTGATCCTTGATAGAATCAGAAATGATCCTCTTTTCCACAACCAACTTCTTCTTATGTAAGGCCTTGGCCTCATCTCCCTCTGGAACTAGAACCTCCTCATGGATGTAGGAGTCCAACTCATTTTCTTCCAGAACCAGGGATATCCTATACTTCTAGGCTCGGAAGTTATCAGCTCCCTCAAGATTTTCATCAAGCTTGGTATGATGAGACATCTTAACTGAGAACCTCAAATGGAAATACAAAATATTTATATCTTACCAAGTCAAGATGTCGGATCTGGATTTGGAGCTGAAATCTTGCAGTACTGGTTCAGGAGCAGATTAGGTTTTTGCTTTTCTGGATTTTTGTCCAACCAAATGCTTTGAATTTGATCCCTAACTTCGATTTTTGGGAGGAGATCAATCCAGGACTGGGCTCACTGAAAAATTCCACTTATGTGAAAAGCCCTAATTTCTGGCAGTAGTGTCGGGTCCAAAACTGAAAAACCTCAGAATTGGATTCTGCTTCGACAGAAAGATGCGCCCTAGGGAGGAGAGTTATTCCACCCTTATTTTGCTGAAAATATGTGGAGAGATATCCACAAAGTAGGAAGCCCTAGTTCCCGCAGCTGGACAGTGTCTTCTTTTCAGGTTAGCTCTGATACCATGTTAGATTTTTAACATTAAGTTAGCATAACATTAGGATATTTAATTGAGAGAACAACAAGCACAACAATAAAAAACAAGAGACAATGAACACAGTGTTTTTCCTTGGGGAAACCATAAATGGAGAAAACCTTGCAACTTCCTCAGAGATAGAATCAACACCAAAAGTGAAACCCAAAAACAGTAAGATGATCTTCCGAAAGCAGTAACCTCTTTCTTCCTTGCCCCAGTGTCTTTCTCTTCCTGAGCTATGCACTACAACTGAGTGTGAGTGAGTGTGTGATAAATAGAGAGGCTAGCTCTCTATTTATACTAATTCCTGACTTGACTAAACCCAACTAGGGCCAA
>LPNX011011379.1:33733-69365 GCA_001517045.1 Pseudotsuga menziesii
CCATTGGTCTCTAGCTCTAACTCCTTTGCACTCCCTCTCCATCTCCACCTTTAACCCCCTTACCACCCCCCTCCCCAAAACCTTTAAATGGTATAATCACATATTGGGTTGACAGCTTGTATCATGTATCATTCCCCATTGTTCAAAAAATAAATACAGAATTACCCTAGTTGGAGGAGGGCCAGTCGAGTATTTAACATGACTATGACCACATTTCAGATCTCATACAACTAGGTTCCACTATTATGTTGATATCTTTGAAATTTTTGATGACTAGTTGTGTTTAGTTAGATGACTCCTAGGTCTGCACTTTATTTTATGTAGGGCACATATATGTAGTGGTTTCCCCAAGAGACAATGAATGGCACACTGACTACTGGCTGGCACGTTGCTTGGATGGGAAGCAAACCCTCACTGTCTCATTAAGCGACTCCGAGGGAAATGATTTTTCAATTGGGTTGATGGTTATAAAAGGAGAATATTTGACATAGGTTTCCCATGCACGAAAGAAAAAAAGTTATGTATTTGAATATTATAGACCAGGTCAAATTGTATACCATTATACAAACTTAGTTATTGACACAAACCTCCAACTGCAAACAATTCCAAACAAGAACTCATCAAAGTCACGATACTTGTTGCCTTACTACAAGCACGAGAGGCTAAAGGATACCGTTTCTATTAGAGGTGATCCCAATGGTCTATTTGAATGACCACAGGTAGGTATTTAGGTATGTGGTAGTCAGATATTTTGGTTTCATGGTCTCATTGATTATTTATAGTTTGACAGATTGAGGGCTTGATAGATTGATAAATTCAATAGACTTCTACAACTTGATAACTTGCACCTGAGATTCATCATGGATTTGTTATATCATATTGATACTTACATGACTCGTTCCTTATATCCTAAGACCATTATCTACCACTCTATCTGGGATATGTCTATTGCATCTGCCTTGAATATCGAAGTTGATCCTATAAGGACATCTCCTTGAATCCGATAATTATCTCCTTGACTCTGATAATTTATTTCTCCACGGGAGCCGTGACATTGAGGAATGATAATTCTAGCCTAATAACCATTGACAATCCTATATTATAGACCCTATAGTCAATCCTATTCACTCAATTTTCCATCGTAAACCATATTTTGCATTCTAAACCATAGAAACCATAGTTTTCTCAGTAAGGGAATGTCAAATTTTTGCAGATGGGGATCAACTTCGCATATTGCTCGATCGTGAACATGTGGCTAGCATTCCCAAATGGAAACTACCTAAACATGCTTGCATGACCCACCGAAACCTCGCTTTTATGCACGGTTTCCATTCTATGCCCCAGTTAGGGATTCAACAAGTGTACTTGAAAGCCTATAGGAGGTGGGATTCAAAGTGCAATAGAATGATGGTTGTTGCTCATATTGATGAACCGTTGAATCTATTCGATTTAGGACATCTATATAGTGCTAGGAGTGGCCCTCTACTCTAGGTCCATGGAAAAGGGATCATTGTTTTGGTCAATTTTGGAAACTAGGGTTTTGCTCAGTAAGGGAATGTCAAATTTTTGAACATGGGGGTCAACTTCGCATATTTCTCGACCGTGAATGTGTGGCTAGATTTCCCACATGGACCATGCCTAAACATGCTTGCATGACCTACAAGAAGCCCATTTTGATGCACGGTTTCCATTCTATGCCCCGAGTAGGGATTCAACATGTGTCCCTAAAATCCTATAGGAGGTGGGATTCAACGTGCGATAAAATGATGGTCCTTGCTCGGATCGACAAGCCATCAAATCCGTTGGATTTAGGACATAGGGATAGTACTAGGGATGTCCCTCTACTATGGGTCCATGGACAAGGGATCATGTTTCGGTCAATTTTTGAAACTAGGGTTTTGCTCAGTAAGTGAATGTCCATTTTTTGCACATAGGGGTCAGCTTTGCAAATTCCTCGACCATGACCATGTGGCTAGCCTTCCCACATTGAAACTACCTAAAAATACTTGCATGACCCACTGGAATCCCATTTTGATGCACGGTTTCCATTATATGCCCCAGGTAGGGATTCAACAGGTGTCCCTGAAAGCCTATGGGAGGTGGGATTCAACGTGCAATAGAATGATGGTCGTTGCTCGAATCGACAAACCATCGGCTCCGTTGGATTCAGGACATCGGGATAGTGCTAGGGTGTCCCTCTAACCTGGTTCCATGGACAAGGGATCATTTTTTTGTCAATTTTGGAAACTAGGGTTTTGCTCACTAAGGGAATGCCAATTTTTTGCACATGGGGGTCAACTTCAGATATTGCTCGATCGTGAATGTGTGGCTAGTGTTCCCACATGGAACATGCCTAAACATGCTTGTATGACCTACCAGATTCCCATTTTGATTCATGGTTTCCATTCTATGCCCCAATTAGGAATTCAACAGGTGTCCCTGAAAGCCTAGAGGAGGTGGCATTCAACATGCGATAAAATTATGGTCGTTGCTCGGATCGAAAATTCGTTGACTTCGTTGGATTCAGGACATTGGTATAGTGATATGATTTTCCCTCTACTTGTTAGTTTTTCAACATAAATCTAGCATTATTAGGATCTTTAACTAAGACAATAACAAGCACAGCAATCAAACACAAGAGACAATGAACACAGTGTTTTTCCTCAGGGAAACGATAAATGGAGAAAACCCCACAAATTCCTCAGAGATAGAAGCAACACCAAAATAGAAAATCCCAATGCAATAAGTCATCTCCCGACAGTAGTAACCTTCTTCTTATCTAGCCCTAGTGTCTTCTCCTTCCTCAACTATGCACTACACTTGAGTGTGTACGATTTGTGTGCTAAATAGAGACTCTGGTTCTCTATTTATACTAATCCTAGCATGACTAAAAACCTACTAGGGCCAACCTCTACTAGGAGAGTATAATAACCCTAGAACCCTGAAACTGTATGGACTTTAACCCTTAGACAATCAGAGGGTTACCCACAATGACTTGACATGACCTGTTTACATTATTGATCCTCCCGATAAGAACATCGGGGCATGACAACATGACTCAATTACATAATAGATACATCCCAGAATAAACATCGAGTTACAAGACATAAGATACATAGATGAATACATTCTGAAGTTACAAATACATCAACACTCCCTCTTAACTAGGAAGGTATTCTTTCGACACAATTTTCATCACTGGTCTTCTTCTCTGCATCAACTGGATCATCTCTTCATGTTCAAGTCTTATTTAGTCTTCAAGTCCTCTTTGTCTTCAAGTCTTCTTCGTCTTCGAGTCTTCTGAGTCTTCAAGTCATCTTCTTCTTCAAGTATTATTCATCATGGGATCTGCATCATAATGACTATTGGCTCATCATTGCTAGATCATCACTCGATATGGATCATCATCACATCTGGATCACTTGATCTAGATCATCATCGAGTCTGGATCATCATCACAATCGGATCGTCACTTGATCTGGATCGTCATCAAGTCTGGATCATCTCATCGAGATCACTTGATCTGGATCATCATCAAGTTTGGATCATCATCTGTTATCTCATAATGGTGCTATCTCAATTCTTCTTGTCACAGGAAGTTCTACAGAGTCAATCTTGTAGGCCTACCCTTCATGTAGGTCTTCATCAGCACTTATATCTGACACTTAAGTCAGAATGTCCTGCCCAACTATTACATGTGACCACATCTTGTGAGAAAGGCACACCTAACACTCACATCTAACCTCATCTTGTCAAAAAGGCCCAGCACTCACATCTAACCTCTTCTTGTCAGAAAGGCTCAACACTTATATCCAATCATGTGCAAGCACATTGCATCGAAAAGGATCTGCACTTACATCCGACCCCATCTTGTTAGAAAGGCAGTGCACTTACATCCGACCTCATCTTGTTAGAATGGCACAGCACTCACATCTGACCATGTGTAAACACATCGCGCCATAATGGCTCAGCACTTATATCCAACCTCATCTTGTCAGAAAGGATCTGCACTTACATTCGACCGTGTGTAAACACATTGCATCAAAAGGGCGTGCACTCACATCTTATCATGTAGGAACTAATGCTATCATCACATCAGAATGTCCCCCAGTCCCAGACTGAGCGACCTGGTAACTGACCAGGTGCCTCCATTCCCAGAATGGCAGTCGCCCTTACATCTGTCCTACTCGACAGAATGGCCAACACTCACATCTGACATGGGAGGAACTTAATCCTTTAGCCATGATAGAATGGTTCAGCCCTTAGATCTGATCAAGTGGGAACACATCCCTCTATCACATCAGAATGGCTTCTCAGTCCTAGACTGAGTTTTCCTGGTAACTGACCAGGTGCCTCCTTTCCCAGAATGAAAGTTTCCCTTACATCTTTCCTACTCGACAGAATGGCCAGCACTCATATCTGACATGGAACGAACCTAAATCCTCTAACCATGATAGAATGGCTCAGCCCTTACATCTAACCATGAAAGGAACCAATCCTCTTACCATGTCAGAATGGCTATGGTTCTCATCACTTTCCCTTGGAGGAAACCTCGATCTGGAGAACACCAAGCTTCTCCCTGAAGTACTCAAACTTCAACCTAGACAATGGCTTCATCAATACATCAACTATCTGTTCCTCCATCGCAACATATTCGAGCTTCACTGCTCCCCTCTGCACCATATCCCTGATATAGTGATACTTGATCTCGATATGCTTTGACTTGTCATGGAACACTAGATTCTCTAAGAACTTCACGCAACTCTGGTTGTCACAATGTATACAAGTAGCATCCAACTGGAGATCAAATAAATCAGACAGTAGCTTCCTCAGCCATACTGCCTCACAACTAGTTGAACAAGCTGTGACATACTCTACTTTCACTGTACTCAGTGCCACATAGGATTGCTTCCTACTAAACCAAGAGATCACACCTTATCCCATACTAAAGTAACATCCTGAAGTACTCTTCCTATCAATGGCACTACCTGCCCAATATGAATCAACATAACCCTCCAGGTTAATTTTCTGATTCGCATCGTACTTGAGCCCATAATCAACTGTACCCCTCAGGTACCTCAGAATATGCTTTGCAGCAATCAAGTGAACATTTCTCAAATCTGTCAAGAACTGGCTCAAGGTGTTCACAACAAAGTAAATGTCTGGTCTTGTGTTCGTCAGGTACATCAAGGACCCAATCATCTAACGATACATCATAGCATCAACTATCTCTGATGAGGCATCACTCAATAGCTTCAAGTTCGATGCCATAGGTGTGGCCATAGCCTTGCAGTCCATCATCACAAACCTCTTCAAGATCTCTACTGCATACTTCCCTTGTCCAAGGAAGATTCCATCTGCACTCTGCCACACCTCCATACATAGAAAATAATGCATCATACCCAAGTCCTTCATTTAGAACTTGACACCTAGCTTTATCTTCATATCAGCAATCAACCCATCCATACCTGTCACAAATAAATCATCTACATACAGTAGAAGCATCACTGGGTTTCCATATTCAAACTTGTAGTAAAGGTTGGAATCTACTTTACTTTTGGTAAAGCCCAAACTAGATAGAAAGTTGTCAATTCTCCCGTACCAAGTCCTGGGTTCATGTTTCAAACCATACATGGATTTCTTTAATATGCATACATGAGACTCTCTGTCATGTGTCTTAAAACCGAGTGGTTGTTCTACATACACTTCCTCTTCCACTACACCATTCAAGAAGGCAATCTTGACATCCATCTAGTGTATCTTCCATTTCATTACTGCAGCCAGAGCAAGCACTGATCTGATGGAAGTGTATTTGGCTACAGGTGCAAAGGTTTCTTCATAGTCTATTCCTTCTTTCTAAGAGAAACTCCGAGCCACAAATCTTGCCTTATATTTTTCAATGCTACCATCTGCAGCATGCTTGATCTTGTAGATCCATTAGGAAATTACAACTGACTTCCCTTCTGGTCTTGGGACAACATCCCAAACATCATTCTTCATGATCGATTGGTACTCTTCGATCATAGCATCCTTCCATTATTTTTGTTCTGCTGCTTCTTCATAACTGGAAGGTTCTTTATCAATGAAATCACATAGTAAAGCTACATACCCGAAGTAGTATCTGGTCCTCTTTCTTTCTCTGTGATTCTCTTCTAAAGCCCCATACCTTTCCACACCTTGGATAACTTCACGTACCCAAGAAGATTTCCTCTTATGAGGATTCTTCTCCAGAGGTGGATCTACAGGTCTTTGTGGTTCTTCATATTCTCGATCTTCTTCTCGAGTTTCTTCATTCATGGTTGTATCATGAATTCTGGGTGCTTCTGCTTCTTCAAGTTCTTCAGTAGGTCTCTTTCTGGATTTGTTGTATCAATGCCTTCATCAAATGTCACATCCCTACTGATGTCAATCTTTTTGTATCCTGGGAAATAGATTCTGTAATCCTTCAAGCTTTCAGAGTATCCCACAAATATACCCTTCTTTCTTGAAGGATCTAATTTTGTTCTCTTCTCTTTTGGAATGTGTATGTACACAAGACAGCTGAATATTCTGAGATGGATGACTTCTGGTTTCTTGTTGAAGAATACTTCTTCAAGAGTCTTTTTCTTGAGTACTCTATGTGGAGTACGGTTTTGTACATACATTGTTGTTCTGGAAGCTTCAGCCCAAAGATGCATAGGAAGATCTTGATCATGAAGCATAGGTCTTGCAGCTTCCATGATAGTTTTGTTCTTCCATTCGAAAATCCCATTCTGTTGTGGATTATAAGGAGTGGACAACTCCCTCTTAATCCCTGATTCTTTACATAGCTCCTTGAATTCATTTGAAGTGAATTCTCCACCATTATCTGATCAAAAGGTCTTGATCTTATTTTCAGTGTGATTCTCGATCAAGGCTTTGAATTCCTTGAACTTGCTGATACTTTGTCTTTGTTCTTCATGAAGTAAACCCATGTCTTCCTAGAAAAATCATCAATAAAAGAAACATAATATGCATACCCGCTTAGTGATCTTGACGACATAGGACCGGATACATCAGAGTGGATGATTTCCAAGATTCCTTTTGCTTTGCTTTCGCTACTTGGAAATTTCTTCTTTGTGTTCTTCCCTTTCGCACATCCTTTGCAGACCCCGTCATGTTTTGCTTGTATTTCTAGAAGACCTTCAACAACGTTGCTTGCAAGAGGTAGTGCTCTGTAATGCACATGTGCAAGCCTTCTATGCCAAATTTCACTTGGCTCTACTGTTTCATGGACCAAGGCTTGTTCTGGATGGCCCTTCAATTTGTACAAACCTACTTCTTGTTCTCCAATCACCACTGCATCATCGATAGTCTTTCCTCTTGGCCACATGATGACTTGACCATCTATGAATGCAACCCTCATTACTTTTGCATCCAATGCTGATATGGAGAGAAGGTTCTTCTTGAGTACTCGCACAAACAATACTTCCTTCATTGTTATAGACTTTCCAGAGTCTAGCTTATAGGAAGATTCCCCACTACCCTTTATAGGAAGATTCCCCACTAAACGTGATGATGATGTCATCATCACATTTTTTCCAGGTATTTCTTGTTTTTGGGGTAGCGGGGTCCATAAAAATTATGCAGAGTGGGTACTCGTTGGATGCAAAATTTAATTCTGCATCCAACGAGCTCTCTCGATCGAAATTTGAGTAAAACCACGAGGAGATATGTCGAAAATACAAACAAAAAAATAGTTTTTATCTTTTCTTCCTTCAAAATTAATAAATATTATTTTATTATTTTAACTATTGTTTTATTAATTTTTTTTTAGAGGCCTATTTTGAGGTGAAATTTCCTCTAATGACCCTTAGACAATCGGAGGGTTACCCACAATGACTTTTCATGACTTGTTTACATTATTGATCCTCCCAATCGGAACATCGGGGAATGACAACATGACTCAATTACATAATAGATACATATCGGAATAAACATCGGGTTACAAGACATAAGATACATAGATGAATACATTCCGAAGTTACAAATACATCAACACTACTTTGGTTCCATGGACAAGGGATCATTTGCTTGGTCAATTTTGGAAACTAGGGTTTTTGTGAGTAAGTGAATGTCCAATTTTTGTACATAGAGGTCAGCTTTGAAAATTCCTCGACTGTAAACATGTGGCTAGAATTCCCACATGGAACCTACCTAAAAACGCTTGCATGACCCACTGGAACCCTGTTTTGATGCACGGTTTCCATTCTATGCCCCGGGTAGGGATTCAACAGGTGTCCCTGAAACCGTGTAGGAGGTGGGATTCAACGTGCGATAGAATGATGGTCGTTTCTCGGATCGATGAACCATTGGATATGTTGGATTCACGACATCAGGATAGTTCCAGGGTGGCCCTTTAATCTGGTTCCATGGACAAGGGATCATTTTTTTGGTCAATTTTGGAAACTAGGGTTTTGCTCAGTAAGGGAATGTCAAATTTTGTCACATGGGGATCAACTTCGCATATTGCTCAACCGTGAACATGTGGCTAGCGTTCCCACATGAAACATGCCTAAACATGCTTGCATGACCTACCAGAATCCCATTTTGATGCATAGTTTCCATTCTATGCCCCAAGTAGGGATTCAACAGGTGTCTGTGAAAGCTTGTATGAGGTGGGATTCAATGTGCGATAAAATGATGGTCATTGCTCGGATTGACAAGTCGTCAAATCCATTTGATTTAGGACATTGGGATAGTGCTAGGGGTGGCCCTCTACTCTGGGTCCATGGAGAAGGGATCATTTTTTCGGTCAGTTTTGGAAACTAGGGTTTTGCTCAGTAAGTGAATGTCCAATTTTTGCACATAGGGGTAATCTTTGGGAATTCCTCGACCGTTAATGTGTGGCTAGATTTCCCACATGGAACCTACCTAAACACGCTTGCATGACCCACTGAAATCCCATTATGATGCACGGTTTCGATTCTATGCCCCAGGTAGGGATCCAACATGTGTCCCTGAAAGCTTGTAGGAGGTGGGATTCAACGTGCGATAAAATGATGACCGTTGCTTGAATCGAAGAACCGTCTACTCTGTTGGATTCAATACATCAGGATAGTGCTAGGGTGGCCCTCTATTCTTGGTCCATGGACAAGGGATCATTATTTTTGTCAATTTTGGAAACTAGGTTTTTGCTCAGTAAGTGAATGTGAAATTTTTTCACATAGAGGTCAGCTTGAAGGTGATTGTAGATATTCCCCTCCTGAAAAACTAATTGTTGCAAACTATTATTCCATGAGTAGCTGTTGAGAATTATGTTAGCTGTTGTGAGGTATTGAAATTGACTTATTTCCCATTGTTGTCAAGCAAGAAATATTTTTTGTTTTTGTTTTAATCAAGGAGAAAGGAGTTGCCAATCTCTATGTGGAGGTGAATTGATCTTAGGATATTGAATATCATTTGTGAGAGTGGAAATTTGAAAGAAGGTTGTTTCCCATATTAATTTAGCTTGGTCATCCAAAAGATGTGAGCATTTGTATGACGAACTAGAGGAGGAGACAATGCCATTACATCAATAACCATGTAATGGAACATGTTTATGTTTAGAAACAAGTGGCCAACCTATTATGCCATTATTACAAAATATATATATCTTCACACTACGAATGTTTTGAATAATACTCCATAAACATAAATTTTAAAAAACAAGATTCAAAATAGTAATTCTCTAATCAATTTAAACTATAATAAAATCACACATAATTTTCGTCTCTTCTGAAGTTGTTCCTCGAGGCCATTCATCAAATGCCATCTACATTAACAAAATGATAAAATAATGTGCAAGATATAGTCATAACCATTATTTTGAATCAACCTTATAATACTCGGATACTTTTAGGTTTGATGTGAATCCCATGTATTTGTCAAATGAAAGACATGATGCCAAACACTAATTTTATTTATGTAGACCACACAGGTGTGTCAACTTTGTGCGTCCTTTAAAATTTTGTTACGTTGTTATGTGGGTAAGGTGCTTTTGTATTACACTTAGTTGGAGTAGTTGCTTAGCTGTGTTGGGTGCTTATGTGTATTAGGTATGTTCCATCTTTGTGAATACAATTTAACATTGTTAATATAACATTGTATATGCAATTGGATCATGGTAAAAAAAATTGAGATGTACATTTTGGTCATTACGCAATATTGTAATAGTGCATTGTTCTCAAATTTATAACTAATATCTCCATGCAATCGTAAAATCTATAAAAAAAAATTGAGAACATTACACATAGAAACATTATTGGCCACACCTGTATAATCACACTTAAAAGACTGAACCATGCCATATCTCAAGAGCCTTCATATGAAATATTTTTTATATCATGAAATTTATAATACAAAAATAGAAGGCTCATCTATGGCCTGTCAATGTACATGTATCAAAAACATCTTTGATGTACATGTACAAACAAAAGTACATTTGTCCTTGACCGCGTCCCTATACTCTAACTCTGGATTATACATAAAAATACGTATTTGTCGTGGACTAACACATCAAAACTCTAACTTTCTCTTGTTTTCCCAGACGCTGATGCTTGTTTCCTCTTTCGACGACCACTGTGCATCTTTGGCGACTGCAAATCAATGACAATATTTCTTGATCAGGTAACTGAACTAGTACTGTCCAACAATAACAAAGTTTGAAAATTTAAAATATGACTCAATTATACATAAAACAAATAATTACTGCATCTGTCTGGGGTATAGGTGCCTCTGGTGTCCTCCTCCTTTCAGAGAGTCTCTCTACAATGCTTCTCTCTGAATAAAAAATAATATGTCAATTATCTCAAGAATTATCAACATGTACATGAATGAGAAAGTACTAATCAATTATGTAAAAAATGAACATCTCACTGAAAAAACCATTTCTAGGGGAAGAGGAGCCATAGGTTGAACATCAACCTCAATTGCATGCAATAATGGACCAGCGTGTGGCTACATTCGCCAAATGATAAAATAGTTAGACATCGTGCATGTCCATAAACAATACAAATGAACCGTACAATTACAAATATTCAAGTAGATGTACCTCAGTGTGACTTATCCCTATTGTAGATGCATCATTGATCGCAGCATCAACAACCCTACTAAGGTCTGGTATGAATGACTCTACATCCTAATGCTGTAAACATGCAAAAATAACATTGAAAAACTAGTTGTGAAGTGAATTCAAAGCTAACCAGTAACTGCTATTGGAAGTGTGTGCATTACCATGGGATGAGTAGGTTGATCCTCATGCACACCCACTCTTTTCAAGGAAGAGGGTTGTCTAATGTAAAAATCCCCCTTATCTATGTTTGGACTACGGGGAAATCCAAACCAAAGAGGCGGTGGAGGGATTTGTGATGATGTCTGCAGTCATAAAGTGTTACCATAGTTCGACATGGAGTTGAATGGATGGAATAATATGTACTAAAAAACTAACATGTTTTAATATACTTACCCCTTCCTGGGACATATCTCCCCCATGGTAGTGACCGCTTCCATCAATTTCTTGCCTCTTTTCAGATGTTGATAGCATCTGCAAGTTTAAAAATGATAAATATTAGCAATCTATAAAGGAGTGTACAGTAAAAAATTTAAATAATTCGAACAAGATTCATTCATTAACCATGTACTTACATTCTTCAAGTAATCTTAAATTCCACCTTGGAGTATTTCCCTGAGATCAATGTCTCCAACATCACATTCTAAGTGGGGTTCCTGCAACTTTAAAAATTGTAAATACTAGACAATTTAACAAATCAATAAAGACTAACACATGCATTAACAAAATGATATGTATTAACAAAATGACAAATGTTTAAATATTACCTCAATGGTGGTTGTTTGGGCCTCAGGTAAAACCACACCGAGTGCAGCACCACCCCCCTAAGAGGAATCAATCTCCTGCAAGAGTAATATTGCATATATTACGAATCTTTTAATATGTTACATACAGTACGAAAAAAATAAAAATTGAACAATAATAGAGTTTTAACAATGTCCTTACCTGACCACCAATCATCATAGAGGCACCATGTCTTGGTACAGGACCATAACAGGGTTGACCACACGATGTGCAAACGTGTGGTTCGCTCTAAGGCACATGGGATGTCGTTCTATCCCCACTAATAGATGTCCATGTACCACGAGAAGCTCGTGGTTGTACCCCAGTAGAGGAAGAGGGCATTCTCTAGTCAATAGTGGTCGTTTGTCTAGAGTCCATCTCATCTAGAGTAAAAAATGCCTCTTATGTCTAGGAAACCATGTCATGTGCAGGAGGGATGTCTGCCCTCAGTAGATGGGAACGGGGTGCAGGTATCTATGGATTGGCATCTCTATGCCTAGAATTGGGTCGATGTTGGGGAATCCCCCTACCAACTCCCTGGAAGCCCAACATGTCAAAATAGTTGACATGTTTCCCCATCACAAACTTTGCATACAAATTTCGGAGGAAGTACAATGGTAAAGTACTTCCCTATTGTTGTGCGGGGTAATTTCAAAAACAATGTACCATCTATCCTTCCAATGGTCTCTAATGGGTGGAAAGGTGCACCACTCAATAGAAATATGTGTCGTGGTGA
Source organism: Pseudotsuga menziesii (assembly GCA_001517045.1). Lineage (NCBI taxonomy): Eukaryota > Viridiplantae > Streptophyta > Pinopsida > Pinales > Pinaceae > Pseudotsuga > Pseudotsuga menziesii. The sequence continues at coordinate 46,321 of LPNX011011379.1, forward strand.
TCTCGGGAATGTCATCCATCCTAGGCAGTCTAAACAATGTATAGATGTGTTCTTTTTTATTTTCTACTTCTTTACCTCATTGTAGCTCAACCCATCAGCGTATTGTTGTCTTTTCCTCTCCCTGTACGATGCGATGATATACAAAGAATCATTCAATCTTGTGATCGTATCAACAATAGTCAACAATGAATCTAACAAGGAGCGGCGGAGCTCATCTCCACCCCTCCAAGCAGAAGCAATCTCTCTTAGATTGCCAATAACCCTCAATATCTCAACATTGTTATCCATAGTAGCTACTGCAATCATAAATACAAATAAAATATCATTAGAAATATAAACACATGATATAATGACATCTCTAAGCACTGAAAACTATATAACTAATGTATGACAAATAACAACATAAACTAAATCTATTATGTAAATTTAAAAATTGATCTTGAATTTTACAGAAAAGAATAAACATTTAACATTTTTTCATTTTAAATTTATGTCATAAATTCAAGTATTAGTTCCAATTTCTATGTTCATGTGTACATAAAATGTCTTATGTGCATATGTTGATTGCGAAGCTCCTCTAGCTTATTTTAAGGCTTGGATTATGAAATTTTATCAAAATTGTGATGTGCTGACTAATTCCCTTGCAAGACCAGCTCTCAGATTGTGGGTAGAGGCAATGACTAGACCCTAGAATAGGCGGCATAATGTGTTATTGATGAATAAACTCCCAGTATAGGCAACGATTTTGTTAGATATGTAATTATTTGTTGTAGCGTGACGTTTTTGGGACTCCAAAGTCTATTTAGCAGATCTTTGTTTATATGTAATTTGGGCCATGTATGGATTCCACTTGATGCTATTTTAGTTTTATGCAATCTTTCTATATACCCATGTGAGACTTTAAATGCACAATTGTGTATGGTGGATTTTATGGTTGCAAGGTTTCCACTGGATTATATCATGTATGGTAGTATGTGATTGACACGTTTAATCAAACACATCAACCTACATATGTATCTTCATGTTTGTCGAGCCTATTGTTGAACTTCGTTGTCTTGGCCTTAACCAAAAAGTACCCTTCAATCAAGAGGAAAAAATTGTTAAAAGAATGCGAAGATTATATACCTTATTTTAACACTTGGATTAGGAAGTTTCATCAAAACTATAAGGTGTTTATTGATGTTCTTGGACAACCAACTTCTATATTTCAGATAGAGGCAAGGGATTTACCATGTTTGTTTATGTATTTTAGGGAATATATGAATTCTACTTGTTTTTTTTAGTTGTATGCAAGCTTGCAATATAATTGACAAACTTTGCATATTTGTTAATTTTGGTTTGGATTCACAATGATGCTTGCAAATATAATATGCAAATAGTGAAGTTCATTTGTTTTTTATGAGTTAATTGGGGTTTTGGTTTACATTTGGCATGTAAATTACTTATGCAAACTTGCAACGTGCTTGACAAACTTTGCATATTTGTGAATTTTCTTATGGATTCAAAAGGAATCTTGTGAATATGCATATGGAAATAGTGAAATTAATTTGTTTTTTATGAGTTAATTGGGGTTTTGGTTTCCATTGGGCATGTGAATTTTGGGTATGAATTTTGGTAAATAATCAAAATTATTTGATTTTTATGATTAAATTGGGGTTTTGGTTTCCAATGGCCATAAATTAATTTATTTTGGTTTAATTTTTCAAATTAGGTCAAATAAATTAATGAATTTAGGAAAAAAATCATGAGAAGAAATGAGGAAAATATGATAAGAATCGAGGAAAATACCTCACAAAGAGGAGGTTGATCCAAAGGTGGAGGTGGATGGATTTGGAACACCCAAAACACGTTCGACCACTCGCGTTTTGCTCCATCCAACTCCAACAGTGCTCCGACGTGGCGAAAATGATGGGCTCAACCCGTTTTGAACAAAAAAAGAGGTTTTACGAAACAGGGGAGCGATTTTATTCAATAAAATGGAGGCGCGATTTGATTCAATTAAATGGAGGCGTGTTTTTCTCTACTATCCTACTTATCATACCTGTTGGAAGCCTTGGGACTAGGCTTGGTAGGTTTGGGGTTGCTTGGGATGTTTTCTATTTTATGGATCAAGAGTGATTGACTTCACTCCACCATTGCATCTAAAAGGTCCCTCAACTTTGTGCACTCACCCTTAACAAATATTACACCACAGATAAATTTTCTTCTCAAACTATCTAATCAACCATGCCTGGTCTTTTTTCCCATAATCATTTGGTTTGATACAAAATCCCAAATATTTGATACCTTATTCTATAGGAACAACAATGTAACTAAATTGTAATCTGATCCACTGTTCCAATTCAAGACTTAAGTGAATAAAGGATACATTGGATTTCGAGTCATTGATACTCATACATATGGCACCTATAAATATCCCCAATAGTCTTTTGATCTTGGATATATCTCTCTTAGAGCCATCAGTGAGCAATAATATATCATCTACGAAAAGTAAATGAGTAATACATTGTTTCCTGCAATATAAATTCCTTTATTAGTTCTATTTATCAAAGGTTTATGGAGGGATCTGCTGAGAGCTTCAACCACAAGGATGAAAAGCAGAGGGCTAGTGGGAAACCATATCTAATCCCTCTTTCTAGTCTAAATAATTTAGATGTTAATGCATTGATCAAGATATCATATGAAATAGACTATCCATATGCCATCATCCAATTCACAATTGAAAGATGAAAGCCAATTTGTAACAAAACCAGTCATTTACATGATCATATGCATGCCTGAGATCCACTTTAATGACAGTCTCTTGTAGCTTTCTAATGTTAAATGAAGTACCTCATGGGCCATACCAACTCCATCAATGATCTGTCGATCCTCCAAAACGAAAAATTGTTCCTAACACACTACCTTTGATAAAATTCCACTGACAGGCTTGGCAATAAATTTTGTAGTCAATTTGTAAATACAATTACACAATGATATCTAGGTTTGTAGTCATCAAATGTAATCCCTTTTTTGGGGGGGAATTAATGCAATGAAAGTCAAGTTAAATGCTATCACCATCCTTCCATTAACCCTGGACTCATGAATGACAACCAGAATATCTCTTTCAAATAGATCCACAAATGCTTAAAAAAACTCAATCAAGCATCCATCATGTTTGGGACTTTTATCGTGCTACATAGAAGTGATAACATCTTTGAGTTCCTCCATAGAAACAAGTAATTGTAAAGTCTCATTTTCCTCCTCCGTTACCATTGTAGCGAAATCATATGTATGTCTCATCATTTGTAGAATAAAGACATCATGGTCCTCAAAATAGACACCTTTGAAATGATGAAGACCCAAACGAGCCAAGCCTTGAAAGCCAAATAAAAATTCCGTACATGTTCGAAAATGTTCGGTCTTGTAATTTCCGGATGGAATTTAGGGTCCTCATTTGGTTATGAAAGGCATGATTTTCTATCCTCATTTATTTATTTATTATGGGATCTTCACAATGTATTCATATTATTATGCATTCTTGTGTAATAGTTATGATCTTTCATACCATGTCTTAGCTACATTTAAGAAATATTTTCATTTAAATAATGACACAATTTTTATTGATTAAAATATATCCAAAAAATTTAAAGGAAAATATAATTCTTATCCGCGGAAATGTGTTGGTGAATCTATGGTATTTGGATTGCACCTTCATTATTGCTCATGACTACAATTCATCCCTATGCATAATTATGCCTGCAAAAACCAAGATATAAGTGTTATTGATTGTGCATGAACTGAGATGAGATGCAGCACTTTGACAAATTATACAATATACTAGAAAACCAATAATTAACTTATCATCTTATACGTTTTCATCCATCTTAACCCTATAATTCTCTTTCATGGATTGGTTTATTTTGAAGTAAATGTATAGGTAGTTTAAACTTAAAAGACAAATTTATTATTGAAATTATTTGAAGATTAGAAAATTCTTATGTTGATGGTAGCAAAGTTATTTAATGCTACTTTTTTCGTTTGTAGACGAGCATGTTTGAACCATTAACCACTTTCATTTTCATCCCTGATGTATGCATTTTCTGCTTTTTATGTTTAAAAATATTTAGAAAATATTCTCTCTATTATTTTGATCTCTATAATAATGAATAATGTATTAATATAAGTGGACCTATAAACTCAATTTGTAATTAATTTTTTTAACAATGTAACTAATTTTCTTAGTTTAGTTTCACATTTTTACATATGTCATAAAGCATTCCCACATGTCTTATGGGATGACCAAAATATTTATAATCAATCATATGTGCAAATTTTTGCACATTTTGCTCCTGGATACCCAAATTTTTGAAATTCAAAAGCAAATGATCATAATAAGTTGAAAATTTCAAAAATATTGTGAGAGAATCTGTGCGCACGCTAGGAGAGGTGCAGTCCAAGATATTTACGGATAGCCATGCACATTATTGGCATGTCCTTGTTGATAAATAATTGGCATGTCCTTATTGATATGTATGGCAGAGAGGAGAGGAGAGGGAGATTTAACATGAGACACTGGCTGTTCTTCATTGGCATTGGCATTGGCCCCAAAGGCCATCGAAGAAACTCCTGGTAACGATTTTCGCTACGTTTCCACCTCCACCGCTCGAAGATCCTCCGCCTGAGTTGTAACAGGAGACATTGGATCCGGGATCCACATTCAACTCGCCACAAATGTTATTGTAGTATTGAATTCTGCTATCTCTCTTGCTCACTGCATCAGCATTTTCAGTGTTGCATTCCCCGCTGTTGATGGCTTTGATTGTGGCACCGAAGCTGCCCTGCCCAGAGGTTATGGCGGAGTGGCATTCACTATTCTTCATCCAGAACCACACGGCCGTCTTGAAAGAGATGGTGGCGTCTTCCGCCACATTCTCAGGGTTGTTCAGCCCGTCGAACCCAATGTCCTGCCCCGCCGCTCCATAATTGTAATTCCTGTGTTCATTAACAATCAACAGTCAGTTTTACTACTGTGTTCACCATTACAAATTAGAGTTGCATGATGAAATGCGTACCAGCTTAACTGGAGAGGCCCGCGCCCATTGTAGCTCTTCCCGCTCGTACACGGCCAGGAGGTGTAGGTCGGATCACAATAGATCTGTGGAGGATTTATCTCGTTGATGGAGCACAGCCCTAGTGGTATAATGACGTACAAATTGATTAATTGATGTATTACGTACTATTCACGTTAACATTTGAAATCAAATTATACATTTAGACTCTGAGGTAATGATAATTTATATTATACCTCCAGTTTCGTGCATAACATTCGCGAGGAAGGCAGCGAACTCTCTCTTCTGGACGTCATCGGATCCGGTAGTGCCAAATCCAGAATAGGCATTGGCAGCTGCGATGAAAGCGTCGTAAGTGTAGAATCCTTTGGCCTCGCAGGAGCTCTCAGCTCCGCTCGCAAGGCCATCGAACAAAATCTCGGAAATGATATTCCCTACGTTTGCAGCTCGGCTACCTGGAGATCCTCCGCCTGAGCTGTTACAGGGACCGGTCAGGCAGCCATTGCCACAATAAGCTGAGGTTGTTCCACAGTATCCCCACATACTGCAACACAGTTCAGTGGCGCAGCCACAGTTTTGAGCATTAACAACGTTAATACTTAGTGCTAGTACTAGCACTACCATGCTCATGCTGAGCACTACACGGCCATGAGGACTGGCAATCACAGATCTACACCCCATGGCTAATAATTGCTCACTACTCCCACGCTCACTCTGAATATTTGATACATTGTTGATACAAGGAAATCGAGAGGATGCTTGCTCTATTCATACAGAAACCCCAACACGGTGGTGTCCTAATCCCATCCATCCAGCTGAGAGTAGACCCGATTTTGATTTTATGAAACAGATTGCGACGGGTCAACACGCGCTTTGCTCTCGGTCGTTGAATATAGCCAGTTTTACATTCCATCTCGCATCTCGCTGCCAGTTTTACTATCTATATCAAAGAGTTCACTTTAAGGAAGTAGTAAAAAAGAAATTGAAGATTGGGGTGAAACATTGAAAATGATGATGGCATTTACTCTGAATCTAGTTCTATTGAAATTTATGAGTTAGAGATGGGATCACTCATAGAGATTAATTAGAATTAACAATTGTGATAATGTCAAATATTGATTAGAACCATATTTTATTTGTGATTTGAGTTGGATTTTTATCATATTGTAGAATAACTTTTTTTATTGTATTATTTCAAATTACTATATTGTGTTAGTGTTTTTCTTCTCCATTTAAATGTGTTTTTATTTTTAGATCATGGAAGGAAACTTGAATGTTTGGTAACCTTTTGGGTAGTGCCTAAAAAAAGCTACTTATGTCTCATCTCAATAGCAATAATTAATTGATTATAACATTGTTGGATTCCTTATTTTTTCATTACTAGTGATTTTGGAAAAATAATTAAATAGAATATGAAAATTACTTATTCTTAAAACTCTTTTCAAACCAATGTAGGGTGATAACATAAGAAATCAAAATTATCCAGCTTTGATCTTTATTAAATGGTGAGTGCACAAAGTTGATGGACCTTTCACATGCAATGGTAGAGTGAAGTTAATCACTCTTGATTCATAAAATAGAAATCATCCCAAGCAATCCCAACCGTGTCAAGCCTAGTCCCAAGGCTTCCAACATGCATGCCAATTAGGATAGTTAACGAAATTGCGCCCCCGTTTTACCTTACAAAATCGCGCTCACGTTTACTAAAACTTGTTTTATGGTTAAAACATGTCGAGCCCGTCATTTTCGCCACAACATCACGCTGGAACGAGCTTCAACGGACCAGAACGAGTTAGGGCGAACGCATTTTGGCTGAGCAAAGGGAAACAAAATCCACCTTGGGATCATTATCTTCCTTGTGAGGTATTTTCTTCAAATTCTCTCATGTTATTTTCCCTATATTCAATAATTTTTTTCCCTAATTTGAATTTAAACCATTTTTTTTAATTTATATGCCCATAAAGAAATCTACATGCTCAATGGAAACCAAAACCCCAATTTAATCATAAAAAACCAAATCATTTTGATTATTTCCATATGTATATTCACAAGCATCCTTGTGAATCCATACCAAAATATACAAGCCCAATGGAAACCAAAACCCCAATTAACTCATAAAAAACAAATCAATCTCACTATTTCCATATGCATATTCACAAGCATCCTTGTGAATCCATACCAAAATTCACAAATATGCAAAGTTTGTCAACTACATTGCAAGTTTGCATAAGTTACAAGCCCAATGTAAACTAAAACCCCAACTAACTCATAAAAAACAAATCAACTTCACTATTTGCATATGTATATTCGCAAGCATCCTTGTGAATCCAAACCAAAATTAACAAATATGCAAAGTTGTCAATTATATTGCAAGCTTGCATACAACTAAAAAAAATTCAAGTAGAATACATATTTTCCCTAAAATACATAAACAAACATGGTAAATCCATTGCCTCTATCCAAAGTATTGAAGTTGGTCGTCCAAGAACATCAATAAACACCTTATATTTTTTTATGAAACTTCCTCATACAAGTGTTAAAATAAGGTATAGAAGCATCCCATGATTAACAAATATTTCCTCTTGAGTAAATGGTACTTTTTGGTTAAGGTCAAGACAACAGAGTTCAACAATAGGCTCTACGAACATCAAGATACATAGGGAGGTTGATGTGTTTGATTACATTCCAATCACATACTATCATACATGATAGAATCCAGTGGAAACATTGCAACCCTAAAATGCATTATACACAATTATGCATTTAGGCTCTCATCGGTATATAGAAAGAGTGCATACAACTAAAATAACATCAAGTGGAATCCATACATGGCCCAAATTACATATAAACAAATATCTGCTAAATGGACTTTGTAGTCCAAAAAACGTCACGCTACAACAAATAATTACATATCTAACAAAATCATTTCCTATACTGGGATTTTATTCATCAATAGCACATTATGTCGCCTCTTCTAGGCTCTAGCCCTTACCTCTACCCGCAATATAGGAGTTGGTCCTACAAGGGCATTAGTCAGCACCTCACAATTTCGATGAAACTTCATAATCAAAGCCTTAAAATAAGCTAGAGGAGCTTCTGAATCAACATATGCACATAGGACATTTTATGTACACATACATATTAAAATTGGAATTAATACTTGAATTTAGGACATAAATTTAAAATGAAAAAATGTTAAACGTTTATTCTTCACTGTAAAATTCAAGATCAATTTTAAAATTTAAATAATAGATTTAGTTTATGTTGTTATTTCTCATACATTAGTTTTACACTTTTCATTGCTTAGAGATGTCATTATATCATGTGTTTATTTTTCTAATGATATTTTATTTGTATTTATGATTGGAGTGGCTACTATGGACCACAATGCGGAGATATTGAGGGTTATTGGTCATCTTAGAGAGATTGGTTCTGCCTAGAGGGATGGAAATGAACTCCATCGCTCCTTTTCAGCATCATTGTTGACAATAGTTGATACAATCCCTAGATCGAACGATGCTTTGTATAGCATCGCGCCCTTCGGGGAAACAAAAAGATGAGAATATGTCGATGGTTTGAGCTACAATGATATAAAGAAGCTAAAAGTAACCAAAGAGAACATATATACAATGTTTAGAGTGCGTGGGATGGATGACATTCCACAGAGCACCAGACCACATATTTCGATTGAGTGGTGCGAGTCAGTGCAAGAAGATGAGGGACCTTTTAGATGCAATCCTAGTTTTCAAAAACACGATCACGTTACCAAAAATACAACGCGTTTCTGCTACATAGCACTTGCTATGGTTCAACCCAAGTCTAAGATGTCATGGGACATGTAGGATAGGAAACCATATTGCGTACGCGTTATATAACTAAAAAATGTGTACGCGATCTGTAGTTCTAAAATGCGTACACGATTTGGAAAACTAAAATTAATTTATATAGACAGGCCCAAAACCCGCGACCTATTTTACCTATCAGGAACGCAAAACCAGCGGTGAATTGGAGCATTTTGGAGCAAATTAGGTGCTTGGGATTGTTGGAGGAGATTCCACCAGTGAAATATCATCCAACCAGGTAATTCAATCACCCAAAGCATTCTTTTTTGTCAATTTTAAACCTAGAATATTGTTTTTTAATAGAATAAACAACCCAACAACTCCCAAGCTAATGTTTGATGGATACAAGTAATGTATGGTTCACACATCAAACTAAAAGAGGCTATAAGAAACAAAAACATCATGTCTAATAGATATTCAATGTTCCAAAAGGATAGAAATATATAAAACAAACGCAAGTATAGAGTGTGTGTGGAGGGAGGCTAAAATTATAAGCCAAGGGTTTTAACAATTAAAAAACAATATATATCTACATTCAAATTAAAGACAAAGAGAGATAGAAATCCCACATCATAATGATATTGAGAGGCATAAACAAAAAGGAACAAAAATACTATAAGAGAGACACAAAATTACTACTGAGTAGGGTTCTAAACAACACATATCTCATAATTCTCCACAATATGAAAGAGAGAGTAATGGACAAGCTAGCTTATGTTCCAATTACAATAGAAGCCCTAGATATTACACACCAATTGGTAGAACTAACATAAAAATACGGTATAAGGCACAAGGTGTAAGAAACCCATGTTAGCAAACACAAGAACACGAATTCTGCTTCTTTTATCCTATAAACATTATAAAAAAAATTAGAAACATGTGAGACCCTAGGTCTCCCTAATATCCCTTGATCTAACAAAGACATAAATGACTTTACTCAAAGAGTCTATGCCCCTGCATCACTAGGTTTATCAACCATTTTTTAAAATAGCAAAAACAATGGGTAATATATTTCTACATGTCAAGTCTCTAAGCTCATCTACAACCAATTGTAGTCCAGTACACAAATTCTCCATTTTTCCGTGTAACTTTTGGTTGGTTTCCATGTTTATACAACAATGGAAATGGTGAACACCCATGAACTACCTAGAGTGTGTCGTGAGAGTGTTCCCAACCATGATCGAGTCAATTATACTTAGAGGATATGGTGGCAGCCCTATATCACCCCTTTTCTTGCCTCACATGTCCTAATAGTCCCTTGCCCCTTTCTTGTACATATCCAAGGGACGTAAAGGGCAAAACATGTCAAAATAGCACTCCTAAATTCAAAGAAGTTTAAACCCTAGTGTGCATGGAAAAGTCACCAATGAGGGTGAAGAAGTGCCTTAACTTCTAGAAAGAAGTTGAACGACACTAACTATTTAATTGTTAAATGTTTAACTTTAAGTTTTAAATGTATGTAAGTGAATGCCATTAAATTGCTTACTTGAGTTTTCCTTAATTTACATTTTCAATTTTGAAGAGATGTCATTATATACCATGTATATGTTTCTAATGATTTCCTTATTGATTTTTTTATTGCAGTTGCGGCTATGGACACAAATGTTGAAATACTGATTGAGCTTTCCCAGTTGAGAGGACTTAGTACTGATTTTAGTGGTAGTGATAGGATTCGACATTCACTTGCATTGACTTTGGATGCAATTGTTGAGACTATTACATTGTCAAGAAACATACTATATGATATTACATCATATAGAGAAAGAAAAAGACAAGAGTACGCTGATGGGCTTGGCTACAATGCAATAAAAAAGTTGAAAATTACCAAAGAGCATATATTTTAATTGTTTAGGGACCCTCACACGGGGAAAATCCCAAATGGAAATAGGCCACATATCTCTATCAAGTGGTGCACATATCAGCCATTTGTTGATAACTGGATGGACAGGTGGTATATGGTTTTTGATATGCCACCACACAACAATAGGGAAATCCCCCTGTATTTCCTTCGGAAGATGTATGCAGAGTTCATGTTGGGTAAACACGTAAACTATTTTGATATATTGTTGTTTCAGGGGATCGGTGGGGGGATGCCCCAAAACTGACCCAATGCCAAGCTTAGAGAAGTCGATCGCCCTATCCCTGCACCTCGTAGGCAGTTGCCTGGGCCAGATGTACCACCTATACATCGTGTTATTCCATAGACACATGATGCATATTTGATTTTGGCACGGGCAGTTGTTCCTCATAGCACTATGGTTCAACATATGGGTGAGGAAGGGACATCTGTCCCTGGTGTGGTACATACACCAGGTCGTCATGATGTAGGACCATCTTCTAGTACAGTACCACCCACTAGTTAAGTACCCCCATCTAGTGCAGGACCATCTACTAGTGCAGAACCATCAACACATTCCTAGCCTACTTTTGAGCCTCACGAGTGCACATTGTGTGGTCATCCCTGCTATGGTCTTTCGTCAGATGTTGTCTTCAGTGGGTTTTTTATTGATGTATGTATATGGTTAATTGTAATAAATTCTTCATTTATTTTCCTCTTTGTACACATATGTATAGTTTGAGCTAATATATTAATTTTGTGACCTTGCAGTTTATGCTTTATGTCGGCAACGAAGCCCCAGAGTTCCATGTTCCACACTCTACAGAGGGGCATGACATTCCATCCATTGATCCCTTGGTTGGTGGAGAGATTCCTATAGCACCCATTGTTGTATCTCACACTGAGGTAAACATTTTAAAATTTCAATTTTTTAATACTTGTTAATTTGTTAATTTCCACATACTGTACATGTTAGTTCACTAATGTTATTGTTATAGCTGATTTTACCACTTCGGGTTAATCACACTTGTATGGCCTTCCCTTTTCCCTCTGCAAACTCCTTAGACCCCTTGGACCATTTTTTGTCCTTTGATGTTTCCTTGACCATCCCTAAAAACATGTGAAAATTAATACACGTGACTTTTAAACCTATAATTGTGTATATACGCGGGTTTGACCCCTAAAAATGTGTACATCGGGATGTGTGCATAATCCAAATCCTTTTGGAGTTTTTCTTGACATAGATCCGACTCACTTGACTCCTGGCCTTCCATATGCCTTGAGATCACTTGGATTCGACCTTTCATTACCCCTTTGAAAAGCTATATAAGGAACTCTTTGGTACATTGAAGGCATAAGAGAGAATTGAGAGCAAAGAAACTATAGTCCATTGTTGCCGGAACTTGTGCTTGAGTCTCCATCCCTTTGTCCCTTAGAGCACTTTTGTGTTCTTCCTAAGATTTCCTTTTGCTTGTGAGCTTGCTATCGAGAGATGGAGGACTGAGGTGGTGGAGACCCAAGTGGGGGATTCAGTTTCTCCAATTTGCAGACGTAGCGACAGAGGTTGTATCCATTGTAATATCTAATTTTATATTAATAGAAATATCTTTTCCTGTCCAATAATGTATGTTTGAATGAATATTTTATCCATGGATGATTTCAAATGCTTATACATTGTTGATTATATATGCTAGAATAGATCTGACACCCATATATATAGTATGCTTGTCTTGTTTACTTGTTGTTGAGGAAGTGATTTATCAATTCAAGCTAAAGTTGGAAAGCTCAACGGGGATCTACTTCAACTATCCAGAATAAGGTATGAGGTTTGATCCTTTAGTGTTAGATATTTGATTTCTATTGCATATTGGAAAGGATTGATTTTTGGAGTCAAGTTGTTTGTTGTGGTACCCAAAGCCATAGGAATTTCTCTCCGTAATAGAATTGGCGACTCTGCTGGGGAAGTTTTTGGTAAGAGTTCTACATCTAGCTTCAAAGAAGGAATCTCGCACTCAGCCGGCAATACCGACTCCACTCCATGTACAAGTTGATATGGAGAAAAACCCGTGGCAGTCTTAACAGTGATTCTATATGCCCACAAAGCAGTATATAACATAATGTGCCAATTATTCTTTCTTTTTACGATGGTTCATTGGAGAATGGATTTGAGTGATTTGTTCACTGCTTCTACCTATCCATTCGCTTGAGGGTAGTATGAGGAGGAATGCTCTTGCTTGTACTCTAACTTTGATGATAATTCTTCCTCTGTGATTAAATTTGAAACCGCGGGACTTCAGCCTCGCTTGCCTTACTATGTGTCTCTTTTGATTCACGTAGAATGTCTTAACATGACCGTCAAGCGCACTGTGATTGACGAAAGCGTTGTTGCTTCTGTGATGTCTTTATCGTGTTGGAATGGTTTAGGTTCCCTTGAGTTGTCTAAATCAACAGCCATGTTAACTGTGTTCAATGGGAGATCATTTAGGCCGCACGGGATCCTTCCTTCCCTTAAGGTCCGTTTGGGAGGGGAGACTGTTGCAATAGAGGTCAAGGAGGTTGATGCACCCCTTGACTACAATCTCTTGTTGGGTAGGAATTGGATGTACAATATGCAAGCCGTATCTTCTTCCTTATTTCGCATTGTATTCTTTCAATTTAACGGGAAGATAGTCACGATTAATCAAACGTCATTCAAGAATCTGTCTGTTACCGCATCTTCGGGAGCTTCGATCCCGATCGTTGAACACTCTTAGACGGAAACTGGGAGTGTGGGTGTAGGCATGTATCCATCCCTCATGGGAAGTTTTAGTTGTCTTGCACCGATCCTTATGATAGGGTCTAGTTTCGATGAGGCTTTGACATCTATGAGATCGGTGTCTTTTCGCACGAGTCATATGGAAGATCCTTGGATTCTTCCTACACCGAGTACTCCGAGTGAACCCATCGTGATGGACGTTTCATTGCCTGTAACTATGGTAGCTTATCAAGCTAATCTTGAGTGTGTTTCAGAGCCCAATCCTTCCTCTTCGCGGATGTTATAGCTGATTTTACCACTCCAGGTGAATCACACTTTGTATGGCCTTCCCCTGTCCCTCTACAGACTTCTTAGACCCCGTGGACCATTTTTTGTCCTTTGATGTTTCCTTGATCATCCCTAAAAACATGTGAAAAATGATACACGCGACTTTTAAACCTATAATCACGTATATACGCGGGTTTGACCATTAAAACCACATACATTGGGATGTGTACAAAACTCCAAATCCTTTTAGAGTTTTCCTTGACATGGATCTAACTCACTTGACTCCTGGCCTTCCCTATGCCTTGAGATCGCTCATATTTGACCTTTCATTACCTTTTTGAAAAGTTATATAAGGAACTCTATGGTACATTGAAGGAATATGAGAGAATTGAGAGCAAAGAAACTATAGTCCATTGTTGCCAGAACTTATGCTTGAGTCTGCATCCCTTTGTCCCTTGGAGCACTTTTGTGTTCTTCCCAAGCTTGCCTTTTGTTTGTGAGCTTGCTATCGAGAGATGGAGGATTAAGGTGTTGGAGGCCCAAGTGGGGGATTCAGTTTCTACGGTTCACAGACATGCCGTCAGAGGTTGTATCCATTGTAATCTCTGATTTATATTAATAGAAATATCTTTTCATGTCCAATAATGTGTGTTTGAATGAATATTTTATCCATGGGATGTTTTCAAATGCTTATACATTGTTGATTATATATGCTAGAATAGAGCTAACACCATGATATATAGAATGCTTGTATTGTTTACTTGTTGTTGAGGAAGTAATTTATTAATTCAAGCTGAAGTTGGAAAGCTCAACGGGGATCTGATTTATATTAATAGAAATATCTTTTCCTGTCCAATAATGTGTGTTTGAATTAATATTTTATCCATGGGATGTTTTCAAATGCTTATACATTGTTGATTATATATGCTAGAATAGATCTAACACCATGATATATAGTATGCTTGTATTGTTTACTTGTTGTGGAGGAAGTAATTTATCAATTCAAGCTGAAGTTGGAAAACTCAACGGGGATCTACTTCAACCGTCCAGAATAAGGTACGAGGTCTGATCCTTTAGTGTTAGACATTTACTTTCTATTGCATATTGGAAAGGATTGATTTCTGGAGTCAAGCTATCTATTGTGGTACCCCAACCCATAGGAATTTCTCTTTGTAACAGAATTGGCGACTTCGCTGGGGATGTTCCTTGTTTTTATTTGGGGGTTTGCGGGCACAATGGGCTTGATATTATTGACTTGCTCTTTGTTTCTCCTTGTTTCTATGTTGAATTTTATAGTATGTTCATCCATTGACACTCCCCTTTATTGGTTTGACCCTTGGCCTGCCTTTTACCACTGCCTTCTCTGTATACGCAGGTTTTTGGCCAAAAGTCACGTACATACGCGGATTTTTGGCCAAAAGTCGCATATACACGCAGGTTTTTGGACAAAATCCACGTATACACACAGGTTTTTGGCCAAAATTCGTGTATATACGTAGCTATTCTTTAAACAGTCGTGTACATCCTCCCTTTTGGTGAGTTTGATGTTGTGGGAAGTTGCTGGGTGGGTTGTGAGTGTGGTTGGGCCTTTCTTGGGTCTAATGTTGTCTGTTGGATGCTTCTTTTGTGACTAGAGACCGCCTTTCCATTGATTTTTCTTTGAAAGTAGTTTTAGTTATTTATCCTTTTTTTTTCCATTAGTGCATTACTCTTTTTTGTCTCGGTGTCTTGCTAGGCTTGTCTTTTATACTCGTTGTAGAGACTGAGAGTTGTAGATGACTTTTATTGCAGTTTTCATTCTTTTATATTGAAAAATACAAAGTAGTTGCACTCTTAGTTGCATCTTAGATATGGATTTGAGGAGGTACTTGAATTGGATTGCTTTAATGAGAGTTGTGTTTAGGCTTTCATTTAGGAAGGATTGCATTGGCATTCGAAAAGGAATATATATTTATGCATCTCATGTAGTGGCATACCCTATTTTTCATTTGACAAAGATTGCACTTAGAATTATTTGTTATGGTGTGCATATTTATTTCACTGCTGAGTCATAATGTCATTAGTGGCACGGCCATTTCCTTTTGAGTAATTACAGCCAATTAAAATCAACGCTTAAATTAAAATGAACTACACTCTTTTATTTTCTAGGGTGCACCAACAAGTTTAGGTTTTAGGGTCTTGGAATAGTTCATTGTGAGTAAATTCTCCAAGACCACTAAACAACAACATGTATGTGTCTGTCCAGGTGAGTGTGTGAAATCCTTGGTATAACCAGTGTTTCTCAGGATCCTCCTCTCAAAAGGGAGTTAAGCATGAGGCAGTGTGAGCGGTTATTGATTGGGATGACCCCTAGTCATAACTGAGTAGCACCGGAGATATTTCCAAGATTGTATTTGTATCTGGGGGGCTCTTTTGCGAGTTTTGGGCTTTGCTACCCTGACCATATGGTCAATCCCTCCTGTGACTGTCTGCCTAAGCATTGATTATATTGAGGTGACCTTAGTGGCCTTACCTAGGATATCGAGGGGATACTTTGCAGGGGTTATTCTACAGGTGTCCCGGCCAGGTTGGGGTCGGACAGCACAGTTTCTTTATGCGTTGAAGCTGAGGACCACTATAATTGGTTACGTACCTCCGCTTGTAGTGTATGGGAGTTTCGAGCCTCTCCTAGGCGAGACATGCCTGCTGCATTTGGGAGCTCACATATCCTCCCCTTGGTTTGCTTGTATTTTGGCTGTAGATTTTCTTAGGAGTGTGCTCTTTGTGCGCTAGTTGGACTTTAGGATCGTGGTTACTTGAGTATATTTATGCTCTCTTGAGTTCAGTTCCTTTTATTTTTGGCATGTCTAGTATCCTATCACCCATCCTTGGTCCTAGTACAGACCTTGGTGTTAGACTTGGGGGCATCACAACCCCTTACCCTGCTCATAGATTTGGGAGTGGTCACATTCTTCCCTCTACTCCATTTTTGGAGGATGTTGACTCCCTTCTCTCAGTCTTTACACCGGTGGTCACCCTCACAGGGGTGATAGTGGATGCGTGAACGTTGGGTCTACACCTTACTTTCCTTTTTATGTCCCGTCGTTCACCACATTATTTCCTTTGGGTGATTTTGTCATGATCATTCTACCCTATATCCTATAGTTTGGATTCTTTATTGACTATTTTGGGTTGTTTTGGACTAATATGGTTGTCATGTAGGGTCCAGTTTTTGTACACTCTCTCCGAGGTTTCGACCCATTCGTTCCTATCACAGGTATTATGTATGAACTGGCATATAGGTTAGGATATCACATCCACTTGCACTTATACATTGCCTTATGACTATTCCATCTTAACCTTAGGTACGAACCCATTCCATGGTATCACGAAACCTTCATACTGTTGTTAGAAGTGGTACTATGTGAATGGTAGAGCTTTCCTATACATGGGTGTCCTAGTTAGCTCCCCTTTGCATTTGGTACCCATGATGTGAGTCATCTCTTAGGTCTGAGAGTCCTTTGTATAGTATCGCCATGACATTTCGCAAGAGCCTCATACTCCTCTTGATCTTTTGCTGGCCTATTTCCCCCAGACTCCTTTATGTCAAGTTGTAATTGCATTATCATGAGCTTTTCCTGCTTTATTGAGCTTTATGCCGGCTTCCCTGACATTTAGTTTCATCCATATAGCCCAAGTTTGTCTCATGTCTCACCATGCAAAGCCATTTTATATATCCTTTGCAGCTTGATTCCCTTTTTTACTGGGAGGGGATTTTCCCCCGAGTGTCGATACCCTACACATGTGTCCTTGCATTGAGAATAGGTATGTTCCACTACTTCGAACTAGTTTTTTTTCCCCTATGACACTCGTCTCCTCCTAGTATGTAACTATAAAGCAAGTTTATTCTTTTTCAAGCTTTTTAAATAATTGAAAAAGTCTGAAAAAAAAATCAAAAAACCAAAAAGTCAGACAAGGAAAGATGTTATCTTTGGTAGCTGTTGAGTCATGTCGCCTTCAAACAGAGCACTGTATATCACATCCATTGGTTGGGTTACAGTTTGACTTTAGGAGCTGTACTCATTTATCTGAGTTTATCTCCACCGATTGGTTAAGTTTCCAGTCCCTATGGAGCCTCTGTCGATGCCTCTTGTGTCACAAAGATGTCCCAGTTTGTATATCAAGTCTATGCTACCTTTATCCAGTCACCATACACCATTATGCTCTTGTTAGAAGGAAGTTGAAGCCTGAGTCAGCCATTCCTCAGTTATCTTGACTTTGCATGTCGGCCATTCCCGGTACAGTTACCAGTTCGTGCAACTTATGATCGAGTCCTTCCACATTATAAAGCTTTGCTGAGTACCTCATGCTGGATGATGGGGGTTGCCTGAATGTCCCCCTTCCAGCGAATTTCATCCCATCGAATTCAGATCGTTTATTCTGGGGTTGGAATCTAGAGTCATTTTGAGTTCCTTGAGACTTGCAGTCATCAGTGGCAGGTTCTCTCACCATCAAAAGTCTTTGGAAATACATCAATGTACCCTAATAGATGGATCCTCTCAAGTGTTCGAACTCAACACATTTATTCACACTTTTTAGTTTGCACTATAGTACCTTGATTCCCATTTTCATTATCGATGGGTGATCTTGCATCTGTTAACGGTATACATTAATGACTGATAATCAGACGATGGACTACTATGTTCGACCTCGACACCTCTATTCGCATAGTAGGACATGTACTCATAGCAGTTTGTGTAGAAGAATTTCCATATTGGTGGCATCTCTTATATTCTACCTCCTTGATTGTGCCATTGTTCATGAGATTTCAGCTCTCGTGACTTGATTCAAATATATGTCAGACATTTCCAGCCACTATGGAGATCTTGATCTGTTATATATCTTCAGCCATTATGGAGATCATGGTCCTTTATATATCTTCATCATGGAGATTCTGAACTGTGTATATTGTACGTGGCAATGACCACTTATGTGATATCTTGTATCATGCCTATTCATGGCCATTGTACTCTTATGTATCCAGGACTGCTATATGTATTTGTAGTTATATGCAGAGTTGTATCATAGTACTATAGTGACTGGGTGGCTGGTCTTGCATTTGGGATCCTTCATCACTCCACTTCTGGGATGGACTTATAATATATTTCGGCCATCGTATGACCCCTCTGATCTCACACATTAGGGGGCATCTGTTATAGTCAATTTTACCACTCTAGGTGAATCACAATTTGTATAGCCTTCTCTTGTCCCTCTGCGGACTCCTTAGACCCCTTGGACCATTTTTTGTCCTTTGATGTTTCCTTGATCATCTCTAAAAACATGTGAAAAATGATACACGTGACTTTTAAACCTCTAATCATGTATATACGTGGGTTTGACCACTAAAACCGCATACATCAGGATGTGTACAAAATCCAAATCCTTTTGTAGTTTTCCTTGACATGGATACGACTCACTTGACTCCTGGCCTTCCCTATGCCTTGAGATCGCTCAGATTTGACCTTTCATTACCCCTTTGAAAAGTTATATAAGGAACTCTATGGTACATTGAAGGCATATGAGAGAATTGAGAGCAAAGAAACTATAGTCCATTGTTTCCAGAACTTATGCTTGAGTCTGCATCCCTTTGTCTCTTGGAGCACTTTTGTGTTCTTCCCAATCTTGCCTTTTGTTTGTGAGCTTGCTATCGAGAGATGGAGGATTAAGGTGGTGGATGCCCAAGTGAGGGATTCAGTTTCTCCGGTTCGCAGACGTGCCGTCAGAGGTTGTATCCATTGTAATCTCTAATTTATATTAATAGAAATATCTTTTCCTGTCCAAAAATATGTGTTTGAATGAATATTTTATCCATGGGATGTTTTCAAATGCTTATACATTGTTGATTATATATGCTAGAATAGATCTAACACCATGATATATAGTATGCTTGTATTGTTTACTTGTTGTTGAGGAAGTAATTTATCAATTCAAGCTAAAGTTGGAAAACTCAACAGGGATCTACTTCAACTGTCTGGAATAAGGTACAAGGTCTAATCCGTTAGTGTTAGACATTTACTTTCTATTTCATATTGGAAATGATTGATTTCTAGAGTCAAGCTGTCTATTGTGGTACCCCAAGCCATAGGAATTTCTCTCCATAACAGCGGACGGAGGAGGAGGACCCTTATGTGCTTCCTGCATGGGCAGTATAGTCTTCTCAAGCGCATGACTGCCTTGATAGTGTTTTCCCTTTAGATGAAGCGATTATTGAGGCCATGTCGGGAGTTGAGCCACAATGGGAATAACTCCATCATAGATCTTACTTCCTTCCTGAGCTTGACTGCTTGGAGCGTGAGGAATTTAGGGAGGTTCTTAGTGAGAGAATTGGTAGTCCTATGGTTCCATTAAGCTCTCCTGGTCCAATGGCTGATGGAAACATGGAAAATATATCTTCAATGATTCCTATCAATATCTCTCACGATCTTGGCAGGATAGAGAATGTCTATATTGGGGAAGAATGTTCCCATGCTGAGATTCAAGAATACACCAAGCTGTTTAAAGAATTACGTGATATCTTTTCTTGGTCTTACGATGAAATGCCAGGTATTGACCCTCGTATTTTCAAAAATGAGATTAAGACTTATCCCAACGCTAAGCCTGCTTGGCAATGCTTGCGTGCAGTGAATCCTAGGAAAGCACCTGTGATTAAGGCAGAGATAGAGAAGCTGTTGAAAGTTGGTTTTATCTATCCCATTCCTTGACAGAGTGGGTTTCAAAACCCATTCCAGTTGATAAGAAGCAGGGAGCGATCTTCATATGTACTGATTTCCGTGATTTGAATCATGCCTGTCCTAAGGACAATTTCCCCACACCATTTATTGATCAGATTTTCGATAAGTGTGCGGGTAGCGAGATTTTTTCCTTCATGGACCATTTTTCCGAATATAATCAGATACAAATTAAACCTTAGGACCAACATAAGACTGCATTTGTTTTTCCTTGGGGAACTTTTGCATATCAAAAAATGCCTTTTGGCCTTAAGAACACCGGAGCTACTTTTCAGCGGGCCATGACCTTGATCTTCCACGATCTCAAATCTATTATCGAAGTATTTTTGGATGACCTTGCTACTCATTCTCGTATGAGAATGCGTCATTCTTATCATTTGAGATTGGTATTCGAAAGATGCCACCATTATTTGGTCAGGTTAAATCCTCACAAGTGCATCTTTTGTGTGAAGTCAGGTCTCTTGTTAGGATTCATCGTTTCTAAAGAGGGTATAAGAGTCAACCCTTTGAAGGTTGAGGCAATACTTCAGTTGTCTCTCCTGAAAAATATTCGGCATCTTCAATGTTTGCAAGGCATGGAAAACTTGTTACGGAGATTCATTGTCAATTTTGCCAATTTGACTAGAGGCTTCATGCGTCTTTTGAAGAAGGACACCACCTTTTGTTGGGATGAGTGAGCCCAGGAGTCCTTTGATGCGCTCAAGCGAGCCCTAGCATCGGCCCCGGTGATTAGTCCCCCAGACTATAGCCGTGATTTTCTACTTTATGTGGCCACGTCCATGGAGACGATTGGTATGGTTTTGGTTCAAGAGGATGAGGATCTCCAAGAGCATGTCATATACTATCTGAGTCGAAATCTTATTGACATAGAGATTCGTTATTCTCATGTTGAGAATCTTGCCTTAGCTACCATACATGGGGTTTAACGATTGAGACATTATATTCTCCTTCGCTAGACCTTGGTTGTAGCCCATGTCAATCCGTTTCAATTCGTCCCCACTCGAATGATGATTGGGGGAAAATATAATAAATGGATTTTCATCCTGCAAGAGTTCGATCTCAAGTTTGTTTCAGCAAAATCAAAGAAATCATTAATTTTTGCAGAGCTTATATTGGATTTCCCAAGTGAGGCCGAGGAGTTGGTTTGTGAAGATATGTTTATCAATGAACACATCTTCTTAATCTCAACTTTAGACCCATGCTATGGGGATATCATTATATATTTACAAACATTGAAGGTCCCTACTCACCTGTCACGGGATGAATGACAATGATTACGTCACGTGTCTAAGAATTACCTCATAGTGGATAACACTTTGTACCGTCATGGGGTAGATTCCATTTTACGATGTTGTTTAACTCATGAGAAGGCTGAGGTAGTGCTGAATGATTTCCACAAAGGGGCGTGTGGTGGTCATCTATCTGGGCTTTCTAAAACCCAAAAAATCTTAAGAGCAGGTTATTTTTGGCTGTTAATATTTAAGGATTGTGTTGATGCAGTCAAGAGGTGCCACCCTTTCCAGGTGTTTGCATGAAATATGCGCTCGAAACCTACCCCGTTACATCCCATCATCACCACCAATCCCATTACTAAGTGGGGGCTTTATTTTATGGACTGCAACCTAGCTTCAGCTGGGGGCCATCATCATATCATAGTGGCTGTTGATTACTTCACGAAATGGGATGAGGCTATGCCTACAGTTAAATCCGACAGTGAGACAGCCACACATTTTGTATTCAACCAGATTATTACTCGGTTCGGGATTCCGAAATAGTTTGTCACTGAACATGGCTCGCACTTTCAGAATCATATGATGCAAGAATTGGCATCAAAGTTAGGGTACAAGCAAGAGCTATCCTCCTCTTACTACCCTCAAGTGAATGGACAGGTAGAAGCAGTGAACAAATCACTCAAATCCATTCTCAAATGAACCATCGCACAAAGCAAGAATAATTGGCACATTATGTTATATCCTGCTTTGTGGGCGTATAGAACCGATGTTAAGACTGCCACGGGTTTTTCTCCATATCAACTTGTACATGGAGTGGATTCGGTATTGCCGGTTGAGTGCAAAATTCCTTCTTTGAAGCTAGCTGTAGAACTCTTACCAGACACTTCCCCATTGGAGGAGTGTTTGGTCCACCTTGAGCAACTTGATGAGCAGCGTCGAGATGTCTTGGTGGCTCTAGAAGTCAATAAACATCGCGTAAAGGTCTAGTATGATAAGTCTGTCCATCCAAGGAGGTTTAGTGAGGGAGAATCGGTCCTTTTGTGGGATCAACTGAAAGAACCCTTGGGGGTAGGAAAGTTTAACCCCATGTGGTGTGGTCCTTACGTCATCAAACGTGTGTTAGAGAAGGGCGCTTATGAGTTAGTGGATTATGAGGGAATGACCTTGGAGGAGCCTAGGAATGGGCTCTATCTCAAGACATTAGAGGAATTTTGGGGTCTAAAATGGGCCTCCTAAGGAAAATAATAAAATAATAGTTAAAATAATAAAATAATGGTTAAAATAATAAAATAAT
>LPNX011011379.1:69523-97023 GCA_001517045.1 Pseudotsuga menziesii
TTACTTGTTTTTGGGGTAGCGGGGTCCATCAAAAGTATGCAGTGTGGGTACTCATTGGATGCGGAATCAAATTCCGCATCCAACGAGCTCTTCCGATCGAAATTTGAGTAAAAACACAATGAGATATGTTGAAAATACGAACAAAAAAAGTAGTTTTTTTTAATGACAAATATGCCAATTCAACCATTTTGGTTGACTTATTTTATTGAAATTCTATTGGTTCTTGAATTCCAACTCACAAAAACTTATTTTGGCACGTTTTCTTATAAGGCCCATTTTAGACCCCAAATTTCCTCTAATGATTACTATGCATGATTTTCAGCCAAGGCTGGTTATTGTATATTATTGTAGAGTTTTGCATAGGTAGGTCTTTTTCTTATAGTGATCGGGTTTTTGATTAGTTTTCGTTTCTTTTGGCAGATGTCAATGGAATATTCCACCTACATAGGATTCAAGGATTGTGCGATCCATCACACTCAACACTCAGCCTCTGCTGCTTGGGTGATTTATACTCCTATGGGTCAGGTATTGTCTTCAAGAGGCGTATGTTTACGGCCATGTTCAAACAATGTTGCTGAATATAGTGCCGTTATTGAGCTTCTATGGGATGCCATTTCATATGGCGTTCTCTCTCTTGAGGTACATCTTGATTCAGAGTTAGTAGTGTCATAGATTAATGGTTTGTACCATGTTAGAGATCCGACATTATTAAGAAGATTCTTATGTGTGGGATTATTAGAACAACAATTTGACAATATAACATACATACATATTCCAAGAATTAATAATCAAGTTGCTGACTCATATGCTAACTACGTGTTAGATTGGAATTTGTTTCATACACAATAAATTCATCACAAACACAAATTTTTACACATGTAAATAAATAAGTCGATCATCATAAAATTTGTTATAAACATCCAAAATGTGGTAATACATAGTGTCATGATACAAAAATGGGGCTCTCGAGCCACCAAAATATAATACACGGTAATACAAAATGTATAACTCCCAGGTATCTAAGCGTGTGGAGGAGGGGGGTTGTGATTATGGAATGTCACTACAGCTCTAGCTAGCTGTCAAAATAATTTCCCCCATGCTTATGGGACACCCACCACCTGGCGCTGCATAGCCTCAGACAAGTCCTCGACTTGCGCCATGGGAATTTTGTGTGTCAGCCTCACAAAGTTGGTATGAATGCTTTGGAGCGTCCGCTCCACATCCACACCCATGATATCATCTCCTCCTCCCCTCCGTCTATGACGAGGGAAGCCTTCAGGCTGTCGTGGTCCCACATCTGCATGCATATGGTAGATGTCACTATGTATTGTCACCCAAAAACATGTCTTTTGATTCCATATAATTAGAAAACACAAAAAAATTAAATAACTCAAAAATTTAAAAAGAGAGTTAAGATTCGTTACCTATGTCACCATATGCTGATCCTGGTGGTAGTGGCATGTCCGGACCCCCCCGAAAATCTATCCTCGCATAGGGGTAGTCATCGATGGCAACTATTTTTCATCGCCACCATGGAAAGAACACAGCTGGATAGGGGTTGGACACCCTACCTCCCCCAAGTCTGCACATTGCATCTGCCCAACGCTGTTGGGCCAGATCTCAAACCCCGTGTAGAGGAATGTCAACTCTGGGGCTCAATCCTGGAACACGCTCGAAGAAAAACGTGCTCAGTATGCTGTTGAAACTGAAGTTTCGCACTCTGCCCATATTACACTCACTGAGCTGGTGTTTCATGTTGCTCAGTAGCGTAGTGCTCCAGTGATATACCGTGGGTCTCATGCACTCCACTGCATAGAACATCAGAGGCCATGAGGCTTGGTGGAGTGAAGCCAAGCCTACTATCCTACCCAATGTCAGTAGGATGGCCTTTAGGCCCAGCACCTTTATAGATTTGGTTGGGATCTGAATCCCCACCTTCTCCGTGTCTGGATAGCAGTACACCGCAATGTACTCATCTATAGTCAAGCCACCTCCGGTCCCACGAGAACGTAGGTTCACTACTTCCCCCCATCGGGAAAGTCCAGTAATAAAGTATATGTCCTCCGCCTCTATGGTGAGGGACATCTCATCTATCTGGAATGACTCAGAGTCTGGATCCCAGTAATCCATTAGCATCTGCAATAGTCCTAGTTTAGCCCTTAAGCCACCAAGACACCAAAATTTGTAGAGCCCACATGCACATAGCGATTGTTGAGCCATTAGATTGGCCCTTACTACCTCCTCTACATCACCATGTTCACATTCTCTCCATTCTAGGACCATCCTGCACAAAAAATTGCAAGTTTGCCCATTAGAATACTTAAAAAACCTCATGCGCAGCTGCATATGTGACTATTTTCCAAACAACCGCGTATGTATGCGACTGTGAGGGAATTTTCCGCGTATATCCAGCCATATACGTGGAAAAACCCTCGATTTTCGTGTGGGCCGCAGCGCCTATTTTGGATTGGCCTAGAAATCCCAAATAACCATGGAATTTGATAAAAATTGCATCAAAATGGAAGAGAAGAGCATGGGTAAGTACCTAGAAGAAACGGTAGTGGATTCCACTGGCTGGATCTCTTGGAATTCGCTGTTGAAAATATGAGCTCAATTGGGTAAAAATTTCAAATGTTTTATAATGTTTTGAATTTTTTACTATTTATAGAAATTTTTCAAATTTTTGAAAATTTTTACCCCCTTTCCTATAGTTTGGACCATCTCTAACCATTTTGGACCGTTTTTGGCCTAATTTATGATGTAGGAGACCTTTTTGAGTGTCGTTTCAGCCGTTGGATTGACCCGTTCGTGCCGATCTCAGGTATCATGTCTAAACTAGCATATAGGTTAGGTTTCATCACCATTTGCATTTTGCATGACCTTATGACCGTTTCATTATAGTCTTAGGTACGAACCCACTCTATTATGTCACGGAACCTTCTTGCTATTTTAGAAGTGGCATGATATGAGTGGTAGAGCTTGACCTTACATGGGTACCCTAGTTAGCGCATTATTTTCATTTGGTGCCCATGCTGACGTTTTGTCCCTTAGGGTGTGGGAGTCCGTTGTATAGTATTTCCATGAAATTTTGCAAGAGCCTCATACTCCTTTTGATATTTTGCTGGCCTATTCCCCATAAGACTCCCTTATGTCAAGTTGTAATTTCATTATCATGAGCTTTCCCTACCTTATTGAGCTTTATGTCGGCTTCCTTGACATTGCGTTTCAGCCATATAGCCCGAGCTTGTCTCATGTCTAGCCATGCAAAGCCATTTTATATATCCTTTGCAGCTTGATTCCCTTTTTACCGGGAGGGGATTTTCCCCTGAGTGTCGCTATCCTACACATGTATCCTTGCATTGAGCATAGGTATGTTCCACTACTTCAAACTAGTTTGTTTTCCCCTATGACACTCGTCTCCTCCTAGTCTGTAACTATAAAGTAGTTTTATTCTTTTTCAAGCTTTTTAAATATTTCAAAAAGTCCAAAAAAATCAAAAAACCAAAAAGCCGGAGAAGGAAAGATGTTATCTTTGGCAACTGTTGAGTCGTGTCACCTTCAAACAAAGCACTATATATCACATCCATTGGTTGGGTTTATAGTTTGAATTTAGCAGTTGTACTCATTTATCTGAGTTTATCTCCACCGACTGGTTAAGCTTCCAGTCCCCATGGAGCCTCTGTCGATTCCTCCTGTGTCGTAGAGATGTCCCAGTTTTGTATATTGATTCTATGCTACCTTTATGTAATTCATGATACATCGTTATTCTCTTTTTCAAAGGAATTTAAAACCTGAGTCGGCCATTCCTCAGTTATCTTGACTTTGCATGTTGGCCATTCCCAATATAGTTACTAGTTCATGCACCTTATGATTGAGTCCTTCCACATCATACAGCTTTGCTTAGTACCTCGGGTTGGATGATGGGGGATGCCTTAATGCCCTCCTTCTAGTAGATTTCATCCCATCGACTTCAGATCATTTATTCTGGGATTGGAATCTAGAGTCAATTTTGAGTTCCTTGAGACTTGTAGTCATTAGTGGCAGGTTCTCTCGCCATCGATAGTCTTTGGGAATACATCAATGTCCCCTAATCGATGGATCCTCTCAAGTGTTCGACCTCAACACATTTATTCACACTTGTTAGTTTTCACTCTAGTACCTTGATTCCCATTTTCATTACCGGTGGGTGATCTCGCATTTGTTAACAGTATACATCAATGACCAATAATCAGATGATGGACTACTATGTTCAACCTTGACACCTCTATTTGCATAGTAGGACATGTACTCGTAGCAGTTTGTGTAGAAGACCTTCCATATTGGTGGAATCTCTTATATGCTACCTCCTTGATCATACCATTATTCATGAGATTTCAGCTCTCGTGACTTGATTCCAGTGTATGTTAGACATTTCCAGCCATTATGGAGATCTTGATCAATTATATATCTTCAGCCATTCTGGAGACCATGGTCCTTTGTATATCTTCATCATGGAGATTCTGATCTATGTATATTGTACGTGGCGATGACCACTTATGTGATGTCTTGTATCATGCCTATTCATGGCCATTATACTCTTATGTATCCGGGACCGCTATATGTATTTGCAGTTATATGCAGAGTTGTATCATTGTACTATGCTGATTAGGTGGCTGGTCTTCCATTTGGGATCCTTCATCACTCCACTTCTGGGATGGACTTATAATGTATTTCGGCCATTGTATGACCCCTCTGACCTCACACGTTAGGGGGCTTCTGTTATAGCTGATTTTACCAATCTAGGTGAATCACACTTGTATGTCCTTCCCCTGTCCCTCTACAGACTCCTTAGACCCATTGGACCATTTTTGTCCTTTGATGTTTCATTGACCATCTCTAAAAACATGTGAAAATTAATACACGTGACTTTTAAACCTATAATCGCATATATACGCGGGTTTGACTCCTAAAACCGCGTACATCGGGATGTGTGCATAATCCAAATCCTTTTGGAGTTTTCCTTGACATGGATCCGACTCACTTGACTCATGGCCTTCCATATTCCTTGAGATCGCTCAAATTCGACCTTTCATTACCCCTTTGAAAAGCTATATAAGGAATTCTTTGGTACATTGAAGGCATAAGAGAGAATTGAGAGCAAAGAAACTATAGTCCATTGTTGCTAGAACTTGTGATTGAGTCTGCATCCATTTGTCCCTTGGAGTGCTTTTTTGTTCTTCCCAAGCTTTCCTTTTTCTTGTGAGCTTGCTATCGAGCGGTGGAGGATTGAGGTGGTGGAGACCCAAGTGGGGGATTCAGTTTCTCTGATTCGTAGACATGCCGACAGAGGTTGTATCCATTGTAATCTCTGATTTTATATTAATAGAAATATTTTTTCCTATCCAATAATGTATGTTTGAATGAATATTTTATTCATGGATGATTTCAAATGCCTATACATTGTTGATTATATATGCTAGAATAGATACAACACCCATATATATAGTATGCTTGTCTTGTTTACTTGTTGTTGAGGAAGTGATTTATCAATTCAAGCTGAAGTTGGAAAGCTCAACGGGGATCTACTTCAACCGTCTGAAATAAGGTACTAGGTCTGATCCTTTAGTGTTAGATATTTGATTTCTATTGCATATTGGAAAGGATTGATTTATGGAGTCAAGTTGTCTGTTGTGGTACCCCAAGCCATAGGAATTTCTCTCCATAACAGTTATCTACAGTCTAATATTTACAATTATTAAAATTGCAAATGCCAGATCCTTCACGGGGGAAAGCAGTGATAGAGGTAGATTCCATGGTCGTATCGACCAAGGAAATATCTGGGCATGACATTCCATCCACTGATCCCTTGGTTGGTGGAGAGATTCATATAGCACCCATTGTCATATCTCACACCGAGGTAAACATTCTAGAAATGTCAGTTTTTTAATGCTTATTTATTTGTTAATTTCCACACATTGTACATGTTAGTTCAATAATGCTATCTGCGGTGTAATATTTATAATTATTAAACTAGCAGATGCCAGATCCTTCATGGGGGAAAGCAGTGATGGAGGTAAACATTTTAAACATTTAAAAAATGACATTTTTTAAATACATGTGTGTTCGTTGAATCATGCACCTGTCTAACTACATGAACTCTTGTTGACTATAGGCACCAACCAAAACACCTGGACCATTTCCTGGAGTTGTATCTCCTCATAAGCCATATGTGAACAAGGCTCATGTGTATATGAGGCGGCCTACTCCTAGCAAGATTCCAGTTGTCCACGACCATGGACTTACTGATACCATGGTAATGTATATCCTTCGATGATATTTCTTGGTTAACTTGAAATCCAGTGCATAAAATGTTTTTTTAATGTTTGATTTGCATGTTTACTAAATTAGGAGCCAGAGTTTACTATTGAAAACCTTGCAGGGATGGTTGATGCAGCAATCATTGATGCATCTACAATGGCAGCAAGTCACACAGAGGTACAACTATTTCAACATGATCGTTACATAGTTTATTATTGTTGGCGTATGTTTATTCATGCATGTCTAACTATTTCAACATTTGGTGATTTTAGCCACCAGCAACAGGAGTTATTGATGCAGTAGTCAATTTGGTATCTACAATAACAATAAGCCACATAGAGGTACAACTATTTGAACATGATCTATACATAGTGTGTTATTGTTGTCTATTGTTTATTCATGCACATGTCTAACTATTTCAACATTTGGTGATTGTAGCCACCACCACCACCACCAGTTCCTGCCCCCTCTGGTTCGACCATGGATGTGGAAATCCTTGATGTTCAACCAATGGCTCCATCTGCTACACAAGGAACACAATCCCCTTTGTCACAATCTCTCACTGAGGTGAGATATCCATTAATGACCAATTGTTTCATGTAATGTCCATTAACATTTTGATAATTGTTGAGTTAATTTAGATATGGTATTTTATTGAGCTAATTTATTAGTACATAGCTAGTTGAATTTGACAACTGATATTTAATTTGCAGGATCCAAAGATGCACACTGGTCCTAGAGTTGTGCCTACAAGATCAACCTCGAGAAAGAACAAGAGGAAGCTTGAGTTTTGATGTGTCTTATGGGATATGTACATTTCGATACATGTGCATGTGGCTTGGACAGTTTTGGATACATGTACTTTTGGAGACATGCACATTGCCATTTCACTTACATGTACATGTGGCTTGGATAGTTTGGATACATGTACATGTGGCTTGGATAGTCTTGGATAGTTGTGGAGACACATGTACTTCTGGTTACTTTTGGATATATATGTACTTTTGGAGACATGTACATTGACATTTCAGTTATAAATGAATGATACATTTCACTTTGAATTTGTTCTTTGGTTTCCACATGTTCTTGTGTCAATCTATTATATTGATTTGTGTGGATTATCTATTACTTATGAATGCACTATTTCAAAAGAAAAAACTATTATATTTAAAGGTTTCAATGATCTCACTACATGCACACTAAATTCAAAGTTCTTGCTTGTGTAATTTAATAAATACAAGTGCAATACAATGTATTTCAAGGTTTCAATGAACTCACTACATGCACACCAATTGGATATATCTAATTAAAAATTGTGAGTTTGGATTCATTAAATTACAAGTTAAGTCAATGCTCAAGTGTAATTTAATAAAACTAAGTGCAGTATATGCTTCACATTCCATCAACGACCAACAACACTATTAAAAAAACCTCATGCACCCAATGACTAATCACTTAGCATTAAAGGAACTACAATACAATCCAAAGATCGAGAACCAACTTCGTGAATAAGCATGATTTGAAGCATAAGTCCACCGGATTTGAAAAAGTTGAGTTGGACATTAGATTGATTCTGAATTGAGTTGTGACAGTAAGATAAGATTAGGGTTAGGATTAGGGTTTCCTTGGTAGGTTTATGGTTATATGCCATGCATGTTAAACAATAAACCCTAGTTAGGGATAGGGTTTTCGAAGTTTGGAATTCGATGGCATGAAATGCATTGTCCAAGTTTTTCCCTCATTGGCATGACTGCATTGTCCCCTACTGAGCGAAACCATATCTTTAGAAACCACCATAGATGGAGGTCACCGGGCAATGGACAGGAGGGAGAGCCCCCCCCCTAGATAAAATCACATGTCACGAATCCAATGGAATCGATGGTTCGTCGATTGGAGGCCCGAGCATAGATCTATGGCGAGTTGCAGGTCACCTCCAGATATCGTTCAAGGACACCTGGTGGACTTGTGCCCGGTACGCAAAAAAACTCACGAAGCCACAATTTTGAATTCCATCAACTCCTACTAGCATGTTCGGGCATGGGAATTATGGCAATGCCAACCACATCCCCACCATCTGTGGCATTCCAGCTTTGGCCCTCATTGGCGTGACTGCATTTTCCCCTACCGAGTGAAACCCTAGCTTCAGAAACCACCATGGACGGAGCTCTCAAGGCAATGTATAGGAGGGAGAGGCCCCCCCATAGCTAAAATCCCACGTCATGAATCCAACAGAATCGACGGTTCATCGATCGAAGGCCCTATCATCGATCTATGGCGAGTTGTAGGTCACCTCCAGATACTGTTCATCGACACCTACTAGATTTGTGCCCGGTGCGCAAAAAACCTCACTGAGCCGCAATTTTGAATTTCGTCGGCCCCTGCCAGCATGTTTGGACATGGAAAATATGGAAAATCCAACCGCATCCCCACCATCCATGGCTTTCCATCTTTGGCGCTTGTTGGCGTGACTGCATTGTCCCCTACTAAGCGAAACCCTAGCTTCAGAAACCACCGCAGATGGAGGTCACCGGGAAATGGACAGGAGGGAGAGGCCCCCCCCTAGCTAAAATCCCATGTCACGAATCCAATGGAATCGATGGTTTGTTGATCAGAGGCCCGAGCATCGATCTATGGCGAGTTGCAAGTCACCTCCAGATACCGTTCAGGGACACCTAGTGGACTTGTGTCCGGTGCGCAAGAAACCTCACAGAGCCGTAATTTTGAATTCCGTCAACTCCTACCAGCGTGTTTGGGCATGGGAAATATGGAAACACCAAATGCATCCCCACCGTCCATGTATTTCTAGCTTTGGACCTCATTGGAATGACAGCATTGTCCCCTACTGAGAAAAACCCTAGCTTCAGAAACCACTGTAGACGGAGATCACCTGGAAATGGACAGGAGGGAGAGCCCCCCCCCTAGCTAAAATCCCACGTCGTGAATCCAACGGAATCGAAGGCCCTATCATCGATCTATGGCGAGTTGCAGGTCACCTCCAGATACCGTCCAGGGACACCTGGTGGACTTGTGCCCAGTGCGTAAAAAACCTCACGGAGCCGCAATTTTGAATTCCATCAACACCTGCTAGTGTGTTTGGGCATGGGAAATATGGAAACACCAAGTTGGCGTGACTGCATTGTCCCCTACTAAGAGAAACCCTAGCTTCAGAAACCACCGCAGACAGAGGTCACCGGGCAATGGACAGGAGGGAGAGTCCCCCCCCTAGCTAAAATCCCATGTAATGAATCCAACAGAATCGATGGTTTGTTGATCAGAGGCCCGAGCATCGATCTATGGTGAGTTGCAGGTCACCTCCAGATACCGTTCAGGGACACCTAGTGGACTTGTGTCCAGTGCGCAAGAAACCTCACGGAGCCGCAATTTTGAATTCCGTTAACTCCTACCAGCGTGTTTGGGCATGGGAAATATGGAAACACCAAATGCATCCCCACCGTCCATGTATTTCTAGCTTTGGCCCTCGTTGGCATGACTGCATTGTCCCCTACTGAGCAAAACCCTAGCTTCAGAAACCACCGTAGATGGAGATCACCTGGAAATGGAGAGGAGGGAGAGGCCCCCCCCCCTAGCTAAAATCCCACGTCATGAATCCAACAGAGTTGACGGTTCATCGATCGAAGGCCCTATCATCGATCTATGGCGAGTTGTAGGT
Organism: Pseudotsuga menziesii; assembly: GCA_001517045.1. Taxonomy (NCBI): domain Eukaryota; kingdom Viridiplantae; phylum Streptophyta; class Pinopsida; order Pinales; family Pinaceae; genus Pseudotsuga; species Pseudotsuga menziesii. The sequence goes on from LPNX011011379.1 coordinate 79,491, forward strand.
CACCTCCAGATACTGTTCATGGACACCTGCTGGACTTGTGCCCGGTGCGCAAAAAACCTCACTGAGCCGCAATTTTGAATTTCGTCAACCCCTGCCAGCATGTTTGGACATGAAAAATATGGAAACTCCAACCGCATCCCCACCGTCCATGGCCTTCCAGCTTTGGCGCTTGTTGGCGTGATTGCATTGTCCCCTACTAAGTGAAACCCTAGCTTTAGAAACCACCACATACGGAGGTCACCAGGTAATGGACAGGAGGGGGAGGCGCCCCCCTAGCTAAAATCCCATCTCACGAATCCAACGGAATCGATGGTTTATTGATCAGAGGCCCGAGCATCAATCTATGGCGAGTTGCAGGTCACCTCCAAATACCGTTCAGGGACACCTAGTGGACTTGTGTTCGGTGCGCAAGAAACCTCACGGAGCCGCAATTTTGAATTTCGTCAACTCCTACCAGCGTGTTTGGGCATGGGAAATATGGAAACACCAAATGCATCCCCACCGTCCATGTATTTCTAGCTTTGGTCCTCGTTGGCATGACTGCATTGTCCCCTACTGAGCAAAACCCTAGCTTCAGAAACCACCATAGACGGAGATCACCTGGAAATGGACAGGAGAGAGAGGCTCCCCCCTAGCTAAAATCCCATGTCATGAATCCAACGGAATCGACGGTTCGTCGATCGAAGGCCCTATCATCGATCTATGGCGAGTTGCAGGTCACCTCCAGATACCGTTCAGGGACACGTGGTGGACTTGGGCCCGGTGTGCAAAAAACCTCACAAAGCCGCAATTTTGTATTCCATCAACTCCTTCTAGCATGTTTGGGAATGGGAAATATGGAAACGCCAACCGCATCCCTATTGTCTGTGGCTTTCCGTGCATCAACGACTTAATGTTACTATTGAGTTGTCTCTGTCATTGCTAGTATGTTGTTTTGTTTCGGGATTTTTATAATACATGATCAATGAGAAACATGAGTAAATGAGTTTATTGTTATCTTTTAATTGGAAATTAAACTCCTTAATAAAATCATATCTTTTAATTGAAAATTAAAATATCACAATTTCAATTACACCAATGACCCAACATGTCAACCTCCCAATATTTTCTATTATGCATTACATGAAACATTAACCTTTAGAAAGCATGAGAGGTTCCAAATTTTGTTTGTTTATTAAGTTTATCACTTAGTATCTTCACATGCATGATGTTGACCTACTTCACATGCATAATGTTAGCGCATGTTACTTTTGAATACTTCATATGCATAATGTTGAAGCATGTTACTTTTGAGTTGCTTGTGTCAATATTAGTAGGTTATTTTCTTCCACTTTCAATGTTCAAAAAAACATAATCAACTAAAAACAAAGTTAAATAAATCTCTTATTATCTTTTATTATATTTTAAGTATAAATTAAACTTCTCAATAAAAAAAAATGAGATGAAGTTCCAACACTACTAGGCACTACCCTTTGGCAATGGACATGTGGGTATAAGAGGTGAGTTGTCAAGAAGGAAATTATACAAGCCTTAAAACATAAGTTTATTGTTGCAGCATCTTGTTTCCATCATCCTAGTTGTATATATCAGCTGAAAACATTGACAATATTACCTACTTGAAAAATTAGGTTTTTAGTCATGTAAGAGAGCCTACAAAGAACTTGGATAGGTATGACCTACAGAGGTACATGTATGTATTCTAATGTTATGTATATCATGTGAATGAGATCTTGAAATGCTCATATGATTGATATATATGGTTTATTGATCATATGTAAAATTTGGCATGTTCATTAACTTGACATACAAGAGAACTTTTGGCATATTTATAAACAACATTATGGAAAATTTCGCATATGAAGAACACAAAATTGACATATTCATAAGAAACTGTTATCTCCCAAATTGACCACCGTCATTTTGGATGACAAAATGGGTAAAATTTTTATTTCTATAAGTCATGGCCTTCAAAATTCAAAATCTCAGTTTTCGGCAATTAACTAAGTCTGTGGAAGTTTACTTAACTGCCGAAACAGGCCAGTTTCATCAGCTAATATGGTTTGCCAGAACGGCCTTAACTCCTGAAAACATATCCATGTACAAAAATCAAAGATTTCTTCATAATCATCAAATCATCAAACGAGCCTATTGTAACCGCCGAAAGGAAAGATTGATGGTGCATATGCTCTAATGATAAGATCTTTGCTGCTGGGTATCAAATTTGTTAAAACGCATGGTTGGTTCCATTAAATCTTTCCAAAACACAGCTAATATATTGGAAAGGTCACAAATCATTTACAGACAGGTGCTATCAATCACTCAGATCTTGTTTTCGTTTGAGTTTCTGCAAATCCAAGTCATATTGGGGTTTACTCTATGTATTAAAGCAAATCAGATGGGGATGAAGCGTTCTAGTTCAAACTGACTTCGTGGCTAAATCTCCAGTCATTATGTCATCTGTCTGTTGCAACATGCTCTGTTATTAAATAAATCCCAAATTCTCAGCTATGATTTATCACTTGGCTGCCCTGTGAGGTATTTTCGTTGCTGAACCATAACTCAAGAGGAATTTTTTGCTGAAATTGCGTGATCTTACGGGGAAATTTTGACGGCATTCCTGAACTCCAAATTCAAATCTGGAAGCACCAGTGGATATCTTATGATCTCTAGATCAAAATCGACTATTCGAACATGCAAAACGGACATCGGACGGTTGAGAAAATCAATTTTTTCCAAAGGCAGTTTTTTCAGGAATTCTACAGGTTTCGGCAGCTTAGGCAAGCCTCTAAGAGCTCATTAGCTGTCGAAAAGGCTGACTTTCGGCAGCTAACGTGTGAAACTGGTAGAAGGCTTAGCTGCCGAAAAGGCTGACTTTCGGCAGCTAACGCGTGAAACTGGCAGAAGGATTAGCTGCCGAAAGCCTGTTTTGCAATTTTTCTCTAAATTTTCGCCCAGATCTCAATTTTGTTCGCTGAACTAGCAGAAAGCCGATCAGAATGAATGAATTATAAAGTATTTTATCAATATCTCAGAGGTTTTGAGCGATTTTTGAATCAGTGGGCACTTTTGGCTAAGTTTCAAACCTTGTTTGGAGGAACAACTCTATAAGTCGACTGCCACATCATTAAAATCAAATCTGTGGTGTGCCCAACTCAGTCCACCGAGCCTTGGAAGGCTACTTCACTTCACCAACCACCAAGATGTTGAAGGATATCTCCATATCAGCATTTCCTTGATTTTAGGGATCAGTCCCTATCTTTTTGCTTTTAACTGTCAGTTAATGTTTTAGTTAAACTCAACAGATCCATGCTTTTAGGATCTGGAAACTGTTTGTAAAGGTTTTAAAAGCCTAAGAACTGAGACTGGAAGAAAGGGGGGTTCGAGCTTGGAGAAAATTGGGCCTATGCTTTGGTTGCTTATTATAATAAAAAATCACAGTTTCCTTTTGTTTCTGTAATCAGACTTTTCATCCATCTTCCTTTTCTGTATTCTGTTTAAGTTTAGCTCAGCTTTGTGCTCATAAATTTGAATGGTTCTGTACTTGGTTTAAGTTTAGCTCAGCTTTATTGCTCATGAACTTGAATGAAGGAATTCTTTACTGTTTAGTATGACCGTGCATGCCCAATGTACTTGGTTATCTGACCCTGCATTCCAAATGTACTTGGTTATCTGAATAGTGTTCTCCATACCCTTCTTGTTATATTGCATCTGATTTACAGCTTCTAAGAGCACTGGCTCATTTGACTATTTTGATAAGCAATCTCTCCATCATGCCATCTTAGCATCCCCTTGATCCACCTTTTCAGAAAACACAAAAACATGATTTCTCAAGTTACCAAGCATACTTAGCCATAACCACTAAGTAGTTTCTTGGAGAGCTAACAAAATGGCGTCGTTGCCGGGGAGTGAGGTGAGAAGCTGATCTTCCTGGGAGACGACATAGATCTACCCTTTTATGATAGACAAGGGGTAGACACTTATTGGTTATAATCATCTATCTGGCGACTCCATGAAGGACGAGCTCAGTGGCGACTCCATTATTCCAATTCTGTTGGTGACTCCACTAGGATGACATGAACAGAATCTTAGCCAAGAGGTATGCGTTCTGTGATTTTTCAAGTATTGCTAGTTTTCCTAATCAAGTACCTGCTAAAGATGAATGGGAGAACAGTCTTCCTAGATTTCGAGGAGAAGAGTGGGAAGTTCCAGCTGAACATTTGCTGGACTTTCATGACTACATGCACCGGTTGCAGGTAGTGCATGAGGACGTTCAGATACGGCTCTTCTGTTGTTCATTAAAAGGGATTGCCCGTGATTGGTATCAGTCTTTGCCTAATGCAAGTATCAGTTCTTTAGCAGATTTTCATGTTGCTTTTTATGTGTTTTGTAAAGATATTTTCTCAGCTGATCTTCTTTTTCCTGAGTGTTTCCATGAGTTTAATCTTTCGAAAGTAGATCTTCAGGGAGAGTATGCAGCTGAAGAAAATACTCTTCACCATAATCAGGAGATCATTGATTCACCTCAGGATAACCTTAGTGATGATTTTGACATCATATCAAATGCACCTACTGATGTATGTTGTCATGAAGATGATATTATTCCCTCTGAAGAGTTTGAAGATGTTGAGCAGAATGACGTATCAGCATCTGACAGTTTCAGATCTGCAGAGGTTGATGAGGGCAGCTTACAAAGTCCAGATTTGCAAGGACTGTCCAATCTTCAGCTAGGACATGAGAATCATGACAAAAAATGGGTCGATGCTGTAATTAATAATTGTCATGGATCTTTTGATCCCAATAACAGTGAAGATCTAAATCTCGGATGTGTTGATGCAGCAGATGTTGAGGGAAGCTCCCATTTTTTAGACTTGCAGACAAAGGAAGTTCGCAGCAGATATGAAGAGAAAGGTGAGGATCTGAATGGTCCAGATCAGCAGTCCGTCTTATATGTTTCTCCAACAAATTTCGAGCATCCTGCATTCAACAATGAGATTATTCAAGACAGTTTTCAGCATCTTCTAAATATACAGTCACATCAGCAGTTCAAAGAGGTATTATGTTATGATTTTCAAGATCCTACTGCTGATCTTTTAGATTCTATGAGCAGCATAAATCCAAGGATATTTTTGTCAGCAGGTGATTGTTTTTATCATCCATTTAAACCCTTTTTCTGGATAATATGGTCTTCATTACTTTTCGAGTCAAGATATATCATGATGACAGTAAACCAATTTCTGACATGGCTGCATTGGAAATTCAGTGTTACTTGATCATTCTGCTCCTATTAATTAGTGTAGGAGTAGGTAGACAAATAAGCTCTTTATTGAGCACATAGATTAGTTTCAGTTATTATTGAATAAGCAGAACAGGCTGCATATAAACTACAGCTGGAAGGTATCCTACGAAGAAAATAGGGCTGCCACTAGGGAAGGGTTTCATATCCACATGGCATGGTCGAGGATTTGCAGGCCGTGGAGGAAAGATCTGTACAGTCTCTAAGATACTCGTTTCCACCTGTTGAAGATATATATAGTGGGCGTTTTGACAGAGATTTTCAGCGTGGCCATATGAGATATGATCCTTATGCATATGATGTGTCAGTCATGGGACAAACGTCCATATACAGCATTAGATGAAAACCCCGGATAAGCTGAATCTAGAAACAGAGGAATTGCTCGAACCCGTAACAATTATTCTGATAATGAGTATGGAAACATTGATGGACCTTATGGAGCAGCAGGGAAGTCATACATAAAATGAGCAGCATCTATGGCTGTTCTGCTTAACACAGAAGTTCCTTGGGTAATGTATTAGCAAACATACAAATGCGCTCTAGAGCTAAAAGGTTTGAAACACAAGTTTCATGAAATCTCAATATAAATTAGATATTTTTACATCCACTCATGCATTCTGTTTTGAACAGAAAATGCAATTTCAACCTGAGAAAGATGTTTTACAGGAAACATTAAAATTGACATTGTTATGGGATGAAAGGTTCAAGTACAATATATATTCGGCGCTCTTCTACAAACTGTCATATCCCTCACCTTTTGATGAAGGTAAATAAAGATTATACTTGCAGGCTTCAGGGGTCATATGAACAGATTTGATATTGCTTCAATAATCATTAAGAATTGGCTCTGTCTCATTTCTTGTGTTTGACATCTAACTTCAAGTCTGGAAATAGACAACTGGAAAAATTGAAAATTTATAATCTTCTATGCTAAGCTTGGAAGTTGAAAGACATTGGGTGCAGGCGAAGTTTCACTTCTCGCTTCTTTGGTTTGCATATTCAAAATTATGCTAATAGTGTTCAGTATGTGGCTCATCAAACTTTAAAGGACTAGGATACTTCCTGTGTTGGATCTTACGGATTGACTTTAAAGTCAAGTTGTGGCATATGTCCAGCATTTGGAAATATTTGCTCTATGTATATGAATTGGTTTTGCTCTTATAGAAATTGGAAGCAGAAGCTTTGCATAGCTTAGCTTTCAAGAATGAAGCAAACAAAAAATCAGATTGTGGAATGCAATGCTCTTCTCAGCAGATAATGAAGATAATATTTCTGACATCACAAAGAAGGGCAGAGTCAGTCCATTCAGGGTTTCAATTTGAGCAAGGGAAATGTTAACTTGCCACCACCTGAGAAAGATGTTGAGGAGGAAGAATTTCCAGCCAGTGACAGTTATACACTTGAAATGCCCACTTTTACTCCTAGGGTGGATGACACCGAGGCACCTAATGACGTGGATGTTTTTATAGAAGACCAGCCATCAGCTCTTTCAAATGGAGCAAAGCCTATAGTAATGGATGAACAAGAAAATGCAATGAAGTTGGTCACAGCAATGAAGATGAGCTGCAAAAAGATGATGATGATGATGACTTTGCTAGGAAGCTGGGTGGCATCTTCTCCTGATTAGTGACTTGTATTAGAAGATCTGTTGAAAGCTGTTTAGAGATTTATGCTTGTATTGGTAAGCCCATCAGGGAACAGGACATTGTTTTGATACAGGTTTGCAGAGGGGTCAGTGTTAAAGACTTGATGACACCATGCACAATACTAAAGGCTACTGGAACTACCTGTTCTTCAGAACCTCACTGGGAGGATTCCATCCCCGAGTAGGAGCCAGATGTTATCTCCCAAATTGACCACCGTCATTTTGGATGACAAAATGGGTAAAATTTTTATTTCTGTAAGTCATGGCCTTCAAAATTCAAAATCTCAGTTTTCGGCAATTAACTAAGTCTGTGGAAGTTTACTTAACTGCCGAAACAGGCCAGTTTCATCAGCTAATATGGTTTGCCAGAACGGCCTTAACTGCCGAAAACATATCCATGTGCAAAAATCAAAGATTGCTTCATACTCATCAAATCATCAAACGAGCCTATTGTAACCGCCGAAAGGAAAGATTGATGGTGCATATGCTCTAATGATAAGATCTTTGCTGCTGGGTATCAAATTTGTTAAAACGCATGGTTGGTTCCATTAAATCTTTCCCAAACACAGCTAATATATTGGAAAGGTCACAAATCATTTACAGACAGGTGCTATCAATCACTCAGATCTTGTTCTCGTTTGAGTTTCTGCAAATCCAAGTCATATTGGGGTTTACTCTATGTATTAAAGCAAATCAGATGGGGATGAAGCGTTCTAGTTCAAACTGACTTCGTGGCTAAATCTCCAGTCATTATGTCATCTGTCTGTTGCAACATGCTCTGTTATTAAATAAATCCCAAATTCTCAGCTATGATTTATCACTTGGCTGCCCTGTGAGGTATTTTCGTTGCTGAACCATAACTCAAGAGGAATTTTTTGCTGAAATCGTGTGATCTTGCGGGGAAATTTTGATGGCCTTCCTGAACTCCAAATGCAAATATTGAAGCACCAGTGGATAGCTTATGATCTGTAGATCAAAATCGACTATTCGAACATGCAAAACGGACATCGGACGGTTGAGAAAATCAATTTTTTCCAAAGGCAGTTTTTTCAGGAATTCTACAGGTTTCGGCAGCTTAGGCAAGCCTCCAAGAGCTCATTAGCTGCCGAAAAGGCTGACTTTCGGCAGCTAACGTGTGAAACTGGCAGAAGGCTTAGCTGCCGAAAAGGCTGACTTTCGGCAGCTAACGCGTGGAACTGGCAGAAGGCTTAGCTGCCGAAAGCCTGTTTTGCAATTTTTCTCTAAATTTTCGCCCAGATCTCAATTTTGTTCGCTGAACTAGCAGAAAGCCGATCAGAATGAATGAATTATAAAGTATTTTATCAATATCTCAGAGGTTTTGAGTGAGTTTTGAATCAGTGGGCACTTTTGGCTAAGTTTCAAACCTTGTTTGGAGGAACAACTCTATAAGTCGACTGCCACATCATTAAAATCAAATCTGTGGTGTGCCCAACTCAGTCCACCGAGCCTTGGAAGGCTACTTCACTTCACCAACCACTAAGCTCTTGAAGGAGATCTCCATATCAGCATTTCCTTGATTTTAGGGATCAGTCCCTATCTTTTTGCTTTTAACTGTCAGTTAATGTTTTAGTTAAACTCAATAGATCCATGCTTTTAGGATCTGGAAACTGTTTGTAAAGGCTTTAAAAGCCTAAGAACTAAGACTGGAAGAAAGGGGGGTTTGAGCTTGGAGAAAATTGGGCCTATGCTTTGGTTGCTTATTATAATAAAAAATCACAGTTTCCTTTTGTTTCTGTAATCAGACTTTTCATCCATCTTCCTTTTCTGTATTCTGTTTAAGTTTAGCTCAACTTTGTGCTCATAAATTTGAATGGTTCTGTACTTGGTTTAAGTTTAGCTCAGATTTATTGCTCATGAACTTGAATGAAGGAATTATTTACTGTTTAGTATGACCCTGCATGCCCAATGTACTTGGTTATCTGACACTGCATTCCAAATGTACTTGGTTATCTAAATAGTGTTCTCCATACCCTTCTTGTTATATTGCATCTGATTTACAGCTTCTAAGAGCACTGGCTCATTTGACTATTTTGATAAGCAATCTCTCCATCGTGCCATCTTAGCATCCCCTTGATCCACCTTTTCAGAAAACACAAAAACATGATTTCTCAAGTTACCAAGCATACTTAGCCATAACCACTAAGTAGTTTCTTGGAGAGCTAACAAAATGGCGCCGTTGCCGGGGAGTGAGGTGAGAAGCTGATCTTCCTGGGAGACGACATAGATCTACCCTTTTATGATAGACAAGGGGTAGACACTTATTGGTTATAATCATCTATCTGGCGACTCCATGAAGGACGAGCTCAGTGGCGACTCCATTGTTCCAATTCTGTTGGTGACTCCACTGGGATGACATGAACAGAATCTTAGCCAAGAGGTATGCATTCTGTGATTTTTCAAGTATTGCTGGTTTTCCTAATCAAGTACCTGCTAAAGATGAATGGGAGAACAGTCTTCCTAGATTTCGAGGAGAAGAGTGGGAAGTGCCAGCTGAACATTTGCTGGACTTTCATGACTACATGCACCGGTTGCAGGTAGTGCATGAGGACGTTCAGATCCGGCTCTTCTGTTGTTCATTAAAAGGGATTGCCTGTGATTGGTATCAGTCTTTGCCTAATGCAAGTATCAGTTCTTTAGCAGATTTTCATGTTGCTTTTCATGTGTTTTGTAAAGATATTTTCTCAGCTGATCTTCTTTTTCCTGAGTGTTGCCATGAGTTTAATCTTTCGAAAGTAGATCTTCAGGGAGAGTATGCAGCTGAAGAAAATACTCTTCACCATAATCAGGAGATCATTGATTCACCTCAGGATAACCTTAGTGATGCTTTTGACATCATATCAAATGCACCTACTGATGTATGTTGTCATGAAGACGATATTATTCCCTCTGAAGAGTTTGAAGATGTTGAGCAGAATGACGTATCAGCATCTGACAGTTTCAGATCTGCAGAGGTTGATGAGGGCAGCTTACAAAGTCCAGATTTGCAAGGACTGTCCAATCTTCAGCTAGGACATGAGAATCATGACAAAAAATGGGTCGATGCTGTAATTAATAATTGTCATGGATCTTTTGATCCCAATAACAGTGAAGATATAAATCTCGGATGTGTTGATGCAGCAGATGTTGAGGGCAGCTCCCATTTTTTAGAGTTGCAGACAAAGGAAGTTCGCAGCAGATATGAAGAGAAAGGTGAGGATCTGAATGGTCCAGATCAGCAGTCCGTCTTATATGTTTCTCCAACAAATTTCGAGCATCCTGCATTCAACAATGAGATTATTCAAGACAGTTTTCAGCATCTTCTAAATATACAGTCACATCAGCAGTTCAAAGAGGTATTATGTTATGATTTTCAAGATCCTATTGCTGATCTTTTAGATTCTATGAGCAGCATAAATCCAAAGATATTTTTGTCAGCAGGTGATTGTTTTTATCATCCATTTAAACCCTTTTTCTGGATAATATGGTCTTCATTACTTTTCGAGTCAAGATATATCATGATGACAGTAAACCAATTTCTGACATGGCTGCATTGGAAATTCAGTGTTACTTGATCATTCTACTCCTATTAATTAGTGTAGGAGTAGGTAGACAAATAAGCTCTTTATTGAGCACATAGATTATTTTCAGTTATTATTGAATAAGCAGAACAGGCTGCATATAAACTACAGCTGGAAGGTATCCTACGAAGAAAATAGGGCTGCCACTAGGGAAGGGTTTCATATCCACATGGCATGGTCGAGGATTTGCAGGCCGTGGAGGAAAGATCTGTACAGTCTCTAAGAACCTCGTTTCCACCTGCTGAAGATATATATAGTGGGCGTTTTGACAGAGATTTGCAGCGTGGCCATATGAGATATGATCCTTATGCATATGATGTGTCAGTCATGGGACAAACGTCCATATACAGCATTAGATGAAAACCCCGGATAGGCTAAATCTGGAAACAGAGGAATTGCTCGAACCCGTAACAATTATTCTGATAATGAGTATGGAAACATTGATGGACCTTATGGAGCAGTAGGGAAGTCATACATAAAATGAGCAGCATCTATGGCTGTTGTGCTTAACACAGAAGTTCCTTGGGTAATGTATTAGCAAACATACAAATGCGCTCTAGAGCTAAAAGGTTGGAAACACAAGTTTCATGAAATCTCAATATAAATTAGATATTTTTACATCCACTCATGCATTCTGTTTTGAACAGAAAATGCAATTTCAACCTGAGAAATATGTTTTACAGGAAACATTAAAATTGACATTGTTATGGGATGAAAGGTTCAAGTACAATATATATTCGGCGCTCTTCTGCAAACTGTCATATCCCTCACCTTTTGATGAAGGTAAATAAAGATTATACTTGCAGGCTTCAGGGGTCATATGAACAGATTTGATATTGCTTCAATAATCATTAAGAATTGGCTCTGTCTCATTTCTTGTGTTTGACATCTAACTTCAAGTCTGGAAATAGACAACTAGAAAAATTGAAAATTTATAATCTTCTATGCTAAGCTTGGAAGTTGAAAGACATTGGGTGCAGGCGAAGTTTCACTTCTCACTTCTTTGGTTTGCATATTCAAAATTATGCTAATAGTGTTCAGTATGTGGCTCATCAAACTTTAAAGGACTGGGATACTTCCTGTGTTGGATCTTACAGATTGACTTTAAAGTCAAGTTGTGGCATATGTCCAGCATTTGGAAATATTTGCTCTATGTGTATGAATTGGTTTTGCTCTTATAGAAATTGGCAGCAGAAGCTTTGGATACCTTAGCTTTCAAGAATGAAGCAAACAAAAAATCAGATTGTGGAATGCAACACTCTTCTCAGCAGATAATGACGATAATATTTCTGACATCACAAAGAAGGGCAGAGTCAGTCCATTCAGGGTTTCAATTTGAGCAAGGGAAATGTTAACTTGCCACCACCTGAGAAAGATGTTGAGGAGGAAGAATTTCCAGCCAGTGACAGTTATACACTTGAAATGCCCACTTTTACTCCTAGGGTGGATGACACCGAGGCACCTAATGACGTGGATGTTTTTATAGAAGACCAGCCATCAGCTCTTTCAAATGGAGCAAAGCCTGTAGTAATGGATGAACAAGAAAATGCAATGAAGCTGGTCACAGCAATGAAGATGAGCTGCAAAAAGATGATGATGATGATGACTTTGCTAGGAAGCTGGGTGGCATATTCTCCTGATTAGTGACTTGTATTAGAAGATCTGTTGAAAGCTGTTTAGAGATTTATGCTTGTATTCGTAAGCCCATCAGGGAACAGGACATTGTTTTGATACAGGTTTGCAGAGGGGTCAGTGTTAAATACTTGATGACACCATGCCCAATACTAAAGGCTACTGGAACTACTTGTTCTTTAGAACCTCACTGGGAGGATTCCATCCCCGAGTAGGAGCCAGATGTTATCTCCCAAATTGACCACCATCATTTTGGATGACAAAATGGGTAAAATTTTTATTTCTATAAGTCATGGCCTTCAAAATTCAAAATCTCAGTTTTCGGCAATTAACTAAGTCTGTGGAAGTTTACTTAACTGCCGAAACAGGCCAGTTTCATCAGCTAATATGGTTTTCCAGAACGGCCTTAACTGCCGAAAACATATCCATGTGCAAAAATCAAAGATTGCTTCATACTCATCAAATCATCAAACGAGCCTATTGTAACCGCCGAAAGGAAAGATTGATGGTGCATATGCTCTAATGATAAGATCTTTGCTGCTGGGTATCAAATTTGTTAAAACGCATGGTTGGTTCCATTAAATCTTTCCCAAACACAACTAATATATTGGAAAGGTCACAACTCATTTACAGACAGGTGCTATCAATCACTCAGATCTTGTTTTCGTTTGAGTTTCTGCAAATCCAAGTCATATTGGGGTTTACTCTATGTATTAAAGCAAATCAAATGGGGATGAAGCGTTCTAGTTCAAACTGACTTCGTGGCTAAATCTCTAGTCATTATGTCATTTGTCTATTGCAACATGCTCTGTTATTAAATAAATCCCAAATGCTCAACTATGATTTATCACTTGGCTGCCCTATGAGGTATGTTCGTTGCTGAACCATAACTCAAGAGGAATTTTTTGCTGAAATCGAGTGATCTTGTGGGGACATTTTGATGGCCTTCCCGAACTCAAAATTCAAATCTGGAAGCACCAGTGGATAGCTTATGATCTGTAGATCAAAATCGACTATTCGAACATGCAAAACGGACATCGGACGGTTGAGAAAATCAATTTTTTCCAAAGGCAGTTTTTTCAGGAATTCTACAGGTTTCGGCAGCTTAGGCAAGCCTCCAAGAGCTCATTAGCTGCCGAAAAGGATGACTTTCGGCAGCTAACGCGTGAAACTGGCAGAAGGCTTAGCTGCCGAAAGCCTGTTTTGCAATTTTTCTCTAAATTTTCACCCAGATCTCAATTTTGTTCGCTGAACTAGCAGAAAGCCGATCAGAATGAATGAATTATAAAGTATTTTATCAATATCTCAGAGGTTTTGAGCAAGTTTTGAATCAGTGGGCACTTTTGGCTAAGTTTCAAACCTTGTTTGGAGGAACAACTCTATAAGTCGACTGCCACATCATTAAAATCAAATCTGTGGTGCGCCCAACTCAGTCCACCGAGCCTTGGAAGGCTACTTCACTTCACCAACTACCAAGCTGTTGAAGGAGATCTCCATATCAGCATTTCCTTGATTTTAGGGATCAGTCCCTATCTTTTTGCTTTTAACTGTCAGTTAATGTTTTAGTTAAACTCAACAGATCCATGCTTTTAGGATCTGGAAACTATTTGTAAAGGCTTTAAAAGCCTAAGAACTGAGACTGGAAGAAAGGGGGGTTCGAGCTTGGAGAAAATTGGGCCTATGCTTTGGTTGCTTATTATAATAAAAAATCACAGTTTCCTTTTGTTTCTGTAATCAGACTTTTCATCCATCTTCCTTTTCTGTATTCTGTTTAAGTTTAGCTCATCTTTGTGCTCATAAATTTGAATGGTTCTGTACTTGGTTTAAGTTTAGCTCAGCTTTATTGCTCATGAACTTGAATGAAGGAATTCTTTACTGTTTAGTATGGCCCTGCATGCCCAATGTACTTGGTTATCTGACCCTGCATTCCAAATGTACTTGGTTATCTGAATAGTGTTCTCCATACCCTTCTTGTTATATTGCATCTGATTTACAGCTTCTAAGAGCACTGGCTCATTTGACTATTTTGATAAGCAATCTCTCCATCGTGCCATCTTAGCATCCCCTTGATCCACCTTTTCAGAAAACACAAAAACATGATTTCTCAAGTTACCAAGCATACTTAGCCATAACCACTAAGTAGTTTCTTGGAGAGCTAACAGAAACATACATGGGAAAATTAAATTATGATACATACCTCATCATGCTAGATCCCACCTATTATCATACAACCAAGCCCTTTGGAACATCTCTTATAATGATGGTCTCCATTAGTCTCTCGTGCTCTGTATCCAGTAAGAAATAGTGTACCTTCGATGAATTTTGGCTAGGAATTATTCGTACCTAGAGGTTTGTAACAATTATTAAGCTCATAAAGTGATACACACTTGCACTTGTTTTGTAATCCCTGTAAACATATCCACCCTTCTTTCTTGCATTGTTGTCATGTGTAAGGTATTCACCTTTAACAACCATAGACCCGATGGGGAAGTGGTTGTTTTCATGATCAGTCATGGACATAATGAGGGTTTGCTTTCCCTCTATACAACGTGCCAACCAGTAATCACCACCCCATTCACTATCTTTTGAGGCAACCATTGTGTATATTTGTCCTGCATAGTATGATTGTAGGTATATGATCAAATATTTTTCGTGTGATACAAGGCCATTAATGTGAGTTTCAAGACTATAAATTTTACAAAAAAATGTTAAGGAAATGTATCATACCAGGTTGTACAAGGTCTGATACATGATCAAAATCTATAGAAATAGACAATTGGTCTTCTTCCAATGGAGTTAACTCAACAATTGCATGTTGATCAAGTGGAAGTGATATGTAATCCCATCCATCAACCCAATCCAATGATTCACACACATCACAGTCACCATCACAACAAGGAGAGCAAAAACAAGCGAGTTTTTTGGTCCAAATTTCAAATAGTGGGTTATCAAAGCTTTGAACTGAATGAAAGCCATGAGTCCTAGGAATAGTCTTGCATTCCCATGCATGTGAACGATCTATGTCTACCACATCCCAAAAAAATCTCTCCACATGTCTCTTTCTTGTGGATTCTATTCACATAGCTAATTCCTTTCCCATTACTGACGTGCACCACCTGATTATAGATTGAGCATTTCGAATAGTAGGTATTGTAGATAATTTCAATTCCTCTCTTCGTAGGGTTGTTTTGACACATGCTCCAGCTCCATCATGCTCTCCTTTACCATGCCCAGTCTCAAAATAGTCCCACATATGTGGAACTTTGCATTCTTTATGTAATGGACACAACCATTGAAATATGTGTGCATTTTTGAACTGACCAGCACATCCATCAGACCAAATCTAGTGTCGATCCATCTGTATGTTCCTACCCTTCAAATGATCGTAGAACATGATGAAGCAATGACGTACATAGTGGAATTCATGGCACGTATCATCACTTATGCAGAAGTTATATTCCTTTAGAATTTCTCTTTGCTCTTCACTGCTATTTGGGCCATGCCTATATGTGATATGCACCATCAAGGAAACCTGCGAAGAGTGATAATACTGAATTTGGATATCATTTTGAGGTTGCAGAGTGTAGTTCTCGACAAAATCAACAACTGAAAGTATAGTACCACGAGGAAATGTATCTCTGCATATTCTAAACTTCTCATCCTACCATCGTGCCAAGTGGACATGCTGAACATATTGATGTGTCTTTTCAATAAATTCCTTGACAAAGACACTAACTTGTACCTGTTGACACAAAATGATCTCAATATCAGGTTTTTTTGTAAGTAAGGAATGAAATGCAATTGTTCAAACATAAATTTATAGATAAATGCATGTACCTAAGAAGTCACCAATTGTATTTTTTTGCTTTCTTTCCCTGGGACTATTTCATAGCTGATATATTTGAAACTTTTCATGTCTATAACCATATTCCCAAATTCATTGTCTCCAGTCTCGTGCATACATTGGCTCAAAAATTCCATTCCAGCACAGTTGGAGCAAGTTCCATCCAAACAAGATTTTGCATAGTAAGCTTTCCCCTTAGGCCTATTGCACATGATACTATGAATGAATTCTCTTGATGAGGTCGATGGTATTGTCAAGGAGCAATCCTACACATGGTTAGTATGCAACACACGACGAATGTACAAAAATGTTTCATAGTAATATTCATATTCTACATGGTATCTACAACAACAAGTGTTACGAAGAGTATTTATTCTAACATACCAGGGCTTACATTTCTCAAATTATCTTTGCCCCAAATTCAATTGTCTATGTTCATTCCTAAATTTCTTGTATAGTTATGTATGTGTTATATCAAGAAGATGCTTAATATGTGGTTCACAATCGTTTGAACCCCTTCTCAGTTTTAGTACATCCTTCCGGTTTGAAGAAGGCCTTGTGTCATCATGCCAAAAGCTCTGCACTAGTCCCTTTACTGCATCAACTAGCTTCATGTCACGATCATTAGAGAGAATTTGAGGTAAAAAATGGGCCTCCTAAGAGATGTACTACAAAAATATAAGATATATTAAAAAATTATGAGTTAGGGGTTTTATGCGGTAGGTATATATGACAACTCACCTCCTACACTACTTTTTATGCACAATATAAATAACCATGGTTGAGTTACTTTTTTAAATTGACTATAAATAAAATTAATAAAAATACTCTACAATGATGTGACTAAGATTCATTGTAAATTCCCAAAAATTTATTGTCCTTTAGCATTTATTTGTCTTGAACTTGTAAATAAAATTAAACAAAAATGAATTTAATTTATATGCATAACTAACATATTTTTTTCATATAAATATCATTCGTGAATTTAATTTATTTTAAAAGTACAAGATTATATATATATATTAGTTTGACATTATGATATTAAATACAATTAAGTGAATATATAATTTAAAATTAAAAAATATGAAAATGACAATATATTATTTTATAAAAATATGTGAAAAAAAATGTGAAAAGACATTTTTATAAATTATGAGTACTTTACTTGAAAATGACAATAATATTATTTTATAAGAAAGTGAATTGTGAGTACTTACTTGAAAATAACAATAATATTATTTTATGAGAAAGTGTGAAATGACTTTTATTGTGAGTACTTCACTTTATGACTTAAAAGTACTTGTACCACTACCTTGGTTAACTATGGGTTTTCATCCACCATAGAAAATGTGACAAATAAGCATCCTTAACTCATGCAATGCCACCTCAACCATGGGGGATGATGTCATCTACTAGAATGTAATTGGTTGATTTTTATAGTACATTTTGGTCATTTTGAGGCCCATTTTTTACCTCAAATTCTCTCTAATGGTGGCAACCAACCAATAAAGGCCCAAAAATCCGTCTGGGCGGTTGTGTCA
>LPNX011011379.1:104523-117023 GCA_001517045.1 Pseudotsuga menziesii
CATAAGTAAAACATTTACAACTAAGAAAATAAACTAATTATAGCAGAGTATTGATAGGATAGTATAAACTACAAAGAATTAAATAATAAATAGTATTCCAAATATTATAAAAATAATCAAGGATAAACAAATGGAGAATCTATTACTTCAACTAAAAACGAGATTATTAATTATGTATTAGTAATTATTATTGTAATAATAATGTTATACTGATATATATTATCCAATATAAACTTAAGAAAAATTAAATATTATTTAATTTATAAAATTGGAGTTAAAAGTACTCTGCTCTAGAGGCAACTAGACTTTTCCAAGACTTATGTAGTAAAATTAAATTAAAACATCAAATATAAGAACCTGTATGGTTAAAGGATATAAACCCTATTTATTTTACTTAACGAAGTTTTTCACTATAAGCAAACCATAGTATAACTCAGGTATTTAACCTGACAGCAACCTTATAAAAGATTATTATTTACTTAAAGTAACTCAGTTGTTTATATAAAATCAAAAGTAAATAACAGAACTGCTCGTATAATTAGCTTAATCAATAGGGTGGTAATTTTTAATTTACCCACCGATACAACAGATTAGCATTATTATACTTAATATCAAATTAAGAAACAATATTGTTCCCAAACTGTAAAAATAGGGTTTAACCCTGTAATATCTAGTTATTTCAAATAAATAATGATTATAAAAATAAGACAATAATTAACTAATGGCCGCATTGTAAAACAAAATTATAAGGTTGTTCTAAGCCTGTACATTATATATTTCTTACACATACCGTAAACTAAGAATAATGCAATAATATAAATACAAATACAGATCAAGAAAACAGTATATCACATTATATTGGAGACAATGGGCAAACATCTAGCGTTTCAAAATTTACAGTAAAATGAGAAATCGAGGTCACAACCTCATCTACGGGCAGGCTTACAGCCCAATGCCACTGTACAATATTTCTTTTATAATATATATTAAACACAGAAGAGAAAATATTAATTACAGCATCGGCCTAAGCCGTAACGCCCTCACCTATCGTGAAGGGCTCCACCTATTAATTCTTAAAACAGTAGTCTTAAGACTTGAACAAAGTAGAAAGGGTTTCGGGCTTCTTAAGCCAACCCATGAAAGTTCCCTTTGAAAACCATAAGGAGGACCAGCCATGGTGTAACCAGGCTTACCGGTTTGCAGCTCGCTTGCCCAAACTTCTCACCAGTGGCCGCGCCGTGGAGTTGTAAGAACCTGCATTTGCAAGAAATAAAAACCTTTATAAGAATGTTGTAAATGTAAAAGGAAGATTTAAAATCTACATCGAACTGTAACAGTTCATTTTTGAAACCCTTACCTGTTTCGTGGAGGACGCACGACCGCTAGCATCCTTATAGCACAGCCAACAGCGCAAGGAGATAGTACCTGTAAGGAGGTAAAAGGGAGTTTAACTCTCAAACTTACACAGAGTTCAAAGGCCGTGCACTCGGAACTTCAAAACCTACAACCATAAAGAGTAAACCCCACTTTGAATATTATAATCTGTGTTAAAAAGAAGTTAACTCACAGCTAAGTAAAACCAGTATTGCAAAGGTTCGAGTTCCTATTTTCTTACCTGTTTGTTGAAGAATATTAACTGTTGATAACGACGTCTCCACTAACAACACAGAAAAGCATTACTACGGCCAGAAAGAATAGGAAGAGTAACTCCTAAACCATGCATAAGGTTTAAAGACTGTAAGTCCAACCATCGTAACCCTGGAGGAAAGTTTTAACACCGGCAAGGGTTCGGTTCACTGTGCTAAAGAAGAAGATAGTGGAGAAAGGGAAGATTGCACCTCAATGTACAATGAATGGAGCAAGCCACGACCGGGAAAAAAACGCAGAGGATACTTCTCCGATGAGAGGCCACACCGAAATGCCCAGCACAGTCGCAGAGTGACCAGCGCCGAGGGAAAAGGAGCAAATGAAGTTTAGGGTTATCGACCAAGGCTTATATCCATGTAGTGCTTGGTTGGACTGTTGCCACGACAGTGGTTTAATATTTCACAAGAGTGGGTTTCAGTGCATAGTCAACCAGCGTCTCGAGGAAGGAATGATTTCCCAAATCATTCGTTGCATAAAGTTTATCCCAAGTCGTGGAGCATGAACCATAACCTACGCTACATGCAAATGATGATAGTTTTATTACTCTCCACTATTATGTCAAACCATGAAAATCATAAGTAAATGGTGTAATGATATCATATATTTATGAGCTCGATGTTTGGGAAGTATTCGATAAGAACCTTAACCTTGATTTTTATAATTTGCACTCATTTGGAGGGTAGTTTATAGTATTATATATATTACAAATTATGAAGTGAATCTTGGCACTCAAGTTATTATAAACTTTTCCCTTATGATGCTAGATGTTCTAAGTCCCTTATCAAGTAAAAATATTATTAGCATAAGACCTTGGTTTTGAATAATGTAAGCTATGAAATCTTAGGGTCATCATATGAATTTTGTTCCTAACCTTGAAATCATCCTTATATTGAAGTAATAACTCTTGAATAGTGTATAAATTGTACTGAAGCAGATAGTCTTTTAGTTAAATCCAAGCTCAAGGTTTGATAATTGTAATAAGACTAGTCAATGACTTTAGTTGTTATAAGCTAATTATTTTTCCTCTAATTGATAGCATAGTTTAAAAATTTATAAAGCAAAGCATGATAGTAGGAAGCTAGGTTATTTTTTTCTTTCTACTTATCTCTTGAATGAGTTATTTACCAATGTTAAAATAATACTTGTAGTACAAGACACATAAGATAAGGAAGTAATAAATTACCATGGAAGACGATGGTTTTACTTTAGGTGATAACCTCAGTAATAAGTGAAGATATGGCAGAAAATAATTAAATAGGCCAAAAACCCTGCAGTAATACAAGAAGTCTTTTATCAGTCTTCACTTCACTTGATTTGCTTGTATATGTTTAAATCCTTATTATAGATATTATAACTCTGTTTCTCTACTGTGATTCTTAAGGAATTGACAAGATAATTGTACATAATTTGCAACTGTAATAGACTAGAGAAGATGAAATATCAGTAAGAACAACATGTATTTCTGCTAGCAAGAAATTAGTTGCATATACCTTAACTTAAGTTGAATGTTTTGTCTCTTTCTTCAAACCTTTTCACATACGGCGAACATATAATAAATACTCTAGAATTACGAATTTGCAGCGCTACAACTTCTTACCTGTACATCTGTAAGAAAAGCGGAAACCGTGCGTTACCTCGAAAGCTAAGTAAGCCCAGTTATGCATGACAGTTCACCTTATGGTCACAAAAGGAACAAAAGTCAGTAAGTCGAAAAATAAATGTTCATTAACTAAACATGCTAACTGATAAATTCAATAGCAAGCTGTTAACATATAACTAATTAATGTTACTTAATCTGTTTAACTTAAACGTTTTGTAGATTTAAAAATTTTAGATTTTTCGGAAATTTTGGGGTTTTGACATGTGGTATCAGAGCATGGTTCAAACACTAGGCCTTGATGTGGCCCAATTACTTTCCGCAGAACAGTAAAAATAATATACTAACCTGTATTTTGTTTTATGTGAAAGGCAGAAAATTATTTTTTCTGAATCTAACAGGCAGGTATGGAGAACTTAGGAGAATATGCTGAGGAGGAATCTCCAAACACTGAGACCAGACAGATGTCTAGAGAACCTGTGATTGAGGAGGTAACTGCTCACTCCTCAGAGTTGATGCAGACCATAAAGAGTTTAAAGACTGAAATAGAATCAGTGAAGAAGGATAATGAAAGAATTATGAAGACTCAAGAGGAGTTAAATCAAATTCTGATAGAGAAATTTCAGACTGAAGGGAAAAATAGAAGGTCTGAGTCTGAAGAAGTTAGCCATCAAAAAGGGTCCAAAAAGATGAAACTAGCTAAACCTGATAGCAGTTCATCATCAAAAGGAAGTAAGGAACAACAGAGCTATTACACTACTAGTGACAGTAGTGAGGCTGAGTTGTATAAGAGGAAGAAAAAGTACAGGCCTTATGAAGAGATTTCTGGGGAGTTCAAGAAAATAAAACCCCCAAGTTTCAATGGAGAAACGGAAAAAGGAGAGGAGGTAGAATCCTGGTTATTCGGGATGAGAAAATACTTTCAGATTTATAATTATTCAAATCAGCTGAAGGTGAGAATGGCCATCTATAACCTTTCTGGAAAGGCAGATATATGGTCGCAAGATTTGAAAAGGGTCAAAGGGATCAAAGAAAAAGATGTCAATTGGAGTACCTTTAAAAGGTACTTCAAGAAGAAGTTTCTGTCTGAACAATACTATGAAGAAAGGGCCAAGAAATTTTATGAGTTAAAGCTTGGGTCCATGACTATGAAGGACTTAAACAGTAAGTTCTTAAGTCTGTTAAGATATGTGCCGTATTTAGTTGATGAGAAACCTAAAGTACAACGGTTTCTCAGCTGTTTGCCATACCATATAAAGGACAGAATCAAATATGATAACCCCAAAACTCTGGAAGAAGCCATGCGAAAAGCTAATTTCTATTTTGAACAGAATAAAAAGAAGGAAGGAATAGCCAATTGGAAGGCTAAAAAGAATGGTAATCAGTCTGAATTCAAGAAAAAAGAGTTTGTACCTCAGAAAAATTTCAAGAATAACAAGAACATAAACCATTCTAATGGTAAGAACTTCCAGGGAAGCAAAAATGGTGCTTCTAATAATTCCAATAACTTCAAGGGAAGTAAGGAGGTTTCTAACAATCATGGAAATTTCACTAAGAATTCTGAAAGGAAGGAACCTGTTAAGTGTTGGGAGTGCAACGGCCCACACTATGCTTCAGTTTGCCCAAACTGGAAGAAGCCAAACAACAATATTCATACAATACAAGATGAAATGACAGTCGGAGACTTTGCAAAGACTATTCCCCGAATCAATGCAGCGTTGGAGAACCACCAAGATGATTACCAAACTTCCATGGTGGAAGTAGAAGGTATGGTTAACAAAAATCCTGCAACTATTTTGATAGATCCAGGTGCTAGCCTTAGTTATATTTCACCGCAAGTAGTAGAAAAGTGTAATCTGACTGTTGAAAAGTCTGATAACTCTTGGCTAGTTCAACTAGCCACAGGGGCAAAAAGGAAGGTAAATTGTTATGTTAAGGAATGTGCTTTAAAGATGCATGATTTTAAAACTACTGTTAAATTAAATTTTTTGCCACTTGGCTCGTATGACATACTTATTGGTATGGACTGGTTAGAACAACACAGGGTAGTTTTAAACTGTTTTGATAAAACATTTACGTGTGTGAATAATAATGAACCACCAGTAATAGTTAAAGGTATTCCTAGGAAAACTGTAATCAGGCATATTTCTGCCTTACAGCTCAAAAGAGCAGTCAGGAAAGGGTGTAAAGCCTATGTTGTAACTATTACAGATGAGGCGAGTAAATCTGAAAAAGATAAAATAAAAATAGAGAATATACCTGTGTTAAATGAATTTATTGATGTTTTTCCGGAGGAAATTCTAGGATTACCTCCCAGGAGGGAACTGGATTTCACAATAGAGCTGGTACCAGGTGTTGTACCTAGCTCGAAGGCTCCGTACCGTATGAATATTCTGGAACTTAACGAATTAAAATCACAGTTAAAGGAATTAATCGATAAGAAATATATTCGTCCTAGTGTGTCTCCTTGGGGAGCACCAATAATCTTTGTTAAAAAGAAAGACGGAACTATGCGACTTTGCATAGATTACCGTCAACTAAATAAAATGACAACTAAAAACAGATACCCGTTGCCACACATAGATGATTTATTTGATTAGCTGCGTGGAGCTACGGTGTTCTCAAAGATAGACTTGAGATCAGGCTATCATCAGGTGAGAATTAAAGAAGAGGACATATTCAATACAGCTTTCAGAACTAGGTATGGACATTACGAATTTGTCGTAATGCCATTCGGGCTTACTAATGGCCCAGCCGTCTTTATGTGTCGAATGAATAACATAATGCATAAATATTTGGACAAATTTGTTGTCGTATTCATTGATGACATCTTAATCTATTCTAAAAATGAAGAGGAACATAAGGAACATTTACGAATAGTCTTACAAGAACTGCGAGAGCAACAACTCTTTGCGAAGTTCAGTAAGTGTGATTTCTTCAGGGATGAAATCCAGTACTTAGGTCACGTGGTGACTAAAGAAGGGATTTCAGTTGATCCTGAAAAGATCAGGGCAATTGAAGATTGGCCAGTGCCAAAAGATGTAACAGATGTTAGGTCTTTCATGGGAATCACCGGTTATTACCGGAGATTCATAGAAGGCTTTTCAAAAATAGCCAACCCAATCACTTCCTTGCAAAAGAAAGGCAAGAAATTCGATTGGAACTTAAAATACGAAGAAAGATTTAAGAAACTAAAAACTTTATTAACAACTGCGCCTATTCTAAGAATAACGGATCCTAATAAGGATTTCGTGGTTTGCACCGATGCTTGTGATGACGGTCTAGGCGGAGTGCTGACTCACGATGGGCATGTCATTGCCTATGAGTCCAGGAAGCTAAAGATCCATGAAAAGAATTATGCCACGTATGATTTAGAGCTGGATGCTGTTATTCATGCCTTAAAATGTGGCGACACCACTTAATAGGCAGAAAGTTTACTCTAATGACTGATAATAAGGGTCTAAAATACCTTTTAGATCAGCCCAATTTAAATGCAAGGAAAGCAAGATGGTTAGCCTTCCTAAGTGAATACGATTTCGAAATTCAACACATAAAAAGGAAAAGAAAATAAAGTAGTTGATGCTTTGAGCAGAAATGCAAAGCTAAATTTTACAACAGCACTCAGTACTTATAATTCTGATTTAAATGAGCAGCTGACTGAAGCGATAAAATTGGATGAAATTTATCAAAAATTACAAGCTACAGCTAAAGAAGAACCCACAGAAAGTTTAATTAAGGGTTATAGTCTAAATAAAGATGGATTTTTATTGTTTAAGGACAGACTGTATGTGCCAAATGTGTCTAAAGTTAAATTGTTGATTCTTGATGAAGTGCATAAAACCCCTTATTCAGGGCATCTAGGCTACCAGAAGACTGTCACCATGTTGAGAAAAGATTATTTCTGGCCTAATATGAAATCTGAAGTACCTGAGTATATAGCTAGATGTTTGGACTGTCAACAAGTGAAGACAGAACATCAACATCCAGCTGGGTTGTTACAACCCTTGCCTATTCCTAGCTGGAAGTGGGAAATAATCAGCTTAGATTTCATTAATGGATTACCCAGAAACCAAAATCAGAATGATTCAATTATGGTGGTAGTAGATAAATTAAGTAAAGCAGCACATTTTATTCCTGTTAAGACCACCTACAAAGCTGCAAATATAGCAGACATTTTCTTAAAACATATTTTTCGATTACATGGTGTACCGAAGGTTATTATTTCAGACAGGGATCCTAAATTCACAGGGAATTTCTAGAAATACTTGTTCAAAAGATTAAACACAACACTGAATTTCAGCACTTCTTTCCGTCCTCAGACGGACGGACAGACTAAAAGAGTAAATCAGGTGTTGGAAGATCTGTTAAGAATGTACGTCAAGGATCAACCAGGTAAGTGGGAGGATTACTTGCATTTAGCAGAATTTGCATACAATAACAACTATCAATCATCAGCTAAGTTCAGTCCTTTTGAAATTATGTATGGGCGTAAATGTAACACTCCTATCTCCTGAAATAATCCAGTAGATAGATTAGTGTTGGGACCCGAATTATTAAAAGAAATGGAACAGATTGTAAAACAAGTGCAGGAGAACTTGAAGGTTGCCCAGGATCGGCAAAAGAGTCAAGCAGATTTGAAAAGAACTCCTAAAGAGTTCTAGGTGGGTGAGCATGTGTTCATAAAGGTAAGACCAAAAAAGAGCTCCCTAAGATTGAGGAGTTGTGCAAAATTAGTGCCACGTTACGATGGTCCATTTGAAATATTATCTAGAATTGGTCAAGTTGCATATCAGCTAGCGTTACCACCTAATTTAAAAGTACACAATGTTTTTCATATTTTTGTTCTGAAAAAGTATGTTCATGATGCTACTCATGTGATTGATTGGAACGTTGTACGGGTAGAACCAGAAGGGGAAGTTTTGGTGGAACTGGACTGTATCCTCGGGAGGAGAGAAATTACTCTGAGGAACCACACAATTGGACAGCTGAAGGTGCAATGGAAGCACCTTAGTCCTGAAGAAGCTACCTGGGAATTGGAAAGTAAGATGCAGGAAGCATACCCGAATATGTTCCAGGAGGTTGCAGAGGATGAGGAATAAGTAACATCGAGGACGATGTTACATTTTAAGGGGGTGTGTATGTCACATACCCCAATTTTGTAAAATTATGTAAATTGTTTTATTATATTTCTGAGACATTATGTTAAACTTAATCCTAAGTAAGGATTGATGACTCAGCAGAGTCAACAGTAATGGAGTGTAATTCAGAATATTTTATTATTAATAAATAAATTATGGAGACAACAGCATGGGAGAGCTGTTAAAAGAGGTTACTGGTCAAACTGGTGGATGGAACTAGGTGGAAAGGCAAAAGGACAAGTGGCAGCATTCTCAAACACTTCCTAAGTTGCAGGTGGTAACTTCCCTATATTTGGGGTCATGATTCCCCAAGAAAGTGGAATCAGAGCAGGTGGCTCATTAAATGACATTTAACCCAACAAAGACCTAGGCAATATTTTAAAAGTACTCAATGAAGAGAGCTGAGGCTGCTCAGATTTTATTCCAGAGAGAATCCATTCAGGTGAATGTTATTCAGGAATTTCATTGAGGAAAGAGTGAAAACAGTAAGGAAGTGTTCTGAGTGGATTGCTGCAATAACTTGGTTTTAATTACATCTTTTAGCTGGGAGGACTTGTGGATAAGTTCTGTATTCATACTGAGTTTGAGGACTGGTATCTGACATTGCTGCACCTAGTTCCAGCCAAGGAGACCAGAGCAAGCTCAGGGGTCCTGAGAAGTCGGTGTCTGAGCACTCTCCAGGAGTTGGTAGGGAGGAACGGCCTCCCATTGCTGTTGTTGTCCACAGCCTAAAACAGGTTTTTTCAATTGTTTCTTTTTGTTTACCGAATATGAATGGATGCATATTTTGTTTATTTTACTTGTCAGAGGAGTTAGTAGTTTCAGTAAAGTTAGTATCTCAGAATATCAGTAGTTAAATCTGTTAAAAATTACTGTGTTTTTCTACATCTGGGATCACTAGATCGTACTCCAGCACAGTATCTCGGTGTTGAGAAGTAGTATTCTTCTGAACCGAGTTTCCTAGTTTACTTGCAGTTACTATAAATGTTTTCATAAATTCATAAGTTATTTTTCCTACAGTTTTAAAATCTAATTCCTAGTACTGTATTGTTGTTTCCATTAGATTCTTTAGGAAGAATAGATATTAGAAGTTAGACTAGAATTTCATACTGTTTACTATAGTTCCATCCTATGTTTTCGGATAGCTTCTTTACTAAAACTAAACTCAAGTAAGAAACCAGTATTATAATATCAGATATTATTGTGAACTATCCAGGACTGTAGGTAATATGTGTTTATAATGTTTATTCATTTCTTGTTATTATTTATTTTCATCTATTTTAGACTAAGTTTGTAAAGGTTACAGAGTTTTCATTCTTTTTCCGAATAGAAGTATGTTAATATTATGTTCTTATAGAACAATCATAAGTAAAACATTTACAACTAAGAAAATAAACTAATTACAGCAGAGTATTGATAGGATAGTATAAACTACAAAGAATTAAATAATAAATAGTATTCCAAATATTATAAAAATAATCAAGGATAAACAAATGGAGAATATATTACTTCAACTAAAAACAAGATTATTAATTCTGTATTAGTAATTATTATTGTAATAATAATGTTATACTGATATATATTATCCAATATAAACTTAAGAAAAAATAAATATTATTTAATTTATAAAATTGGAGTTAAAAGTACTCTACTCTACAGGCAGCTAAACTTTTCCAAGACTTATTTAGTAAAATTAAATTAAAGCATCAAATATAAGAACCTGTATGGTTAAAGGATATAAACCCTATTTATTTTACTTAACGAAGTTTTTCACTATAACCAAACCATAGTATAACCCAGGTATTGAACCTGACAGCAACCTTATAAAAGATTATCATTTACTTAAAGTAACTCAGTTGTTTATATAAAATCAAAAGTAAATAACAGAACTGCTCGTATAATGAGCTTAATCAATAGGGTGGTAATTTTTAATTTACCCACCAATACAACATAATAGCATTATTATACTTAATATCAAATTAAGAAACAATATTGTTCCCAAACTGTAAAAATAGGGTTTAACCTTGTAATATCTAGTTATTTCAAATAAATAATGATTGTAAAAATAAGACAATAATTAACTAATGGCCGCATTGTAAAACAAAATTATAAGGATGTTCTAAGCCTGTACATTATATATTTCTTACACATATCGTAAACTAAGAATAATGCAATAATATAAATACAAATACAGATGAAGAAAACAGTATATCACATTATATTGGAGACAATGGGCAAACATCCAACGTTTCAAAATTTACAGTAAAATGAGAAATCGAGGTCACAACCTCATCTACGGGCAGGCTTACAACCCAATGCCACTGTACAATATTTCTTTTATAATATGTATTAAACACAGAAGATAAACTATTAATTACAGCATCGGCCTAAGCCGTAACGCCCTCACCTATCGTGAAGGGCTCCACCTATTAATTCTTAAAACAGTAGTCTTAAGACTTGAACAAAGTAGTAAGGGTTTCGGGCTTCTTAAGCCAACCCATGAAAGTTCCCTTTGAAAACCATAAGGAGGACCAGGCATGGTGTAACCATCCTTACCGGTTTGTAGCTCGCTTGCCCAACCTTCTCACCAGTGGCCGCGCTGTGGAGTTGTAAGAACCTGCATTTGCAAGAAATAAGAACCTTTATAAGAATGTTGTAAATGTAAAAGGAAGATTTAAAATCTACATCGAACTGTAACAGTTCATTTTTGAAACCCTTACCTGTTTCGTGGAGGAGGCACGACCGCTGGCATCCTTATAGCATAGCCAACAACGCAAGGAGATAGTACCTGTAAGGAGGTAAAAGGGAGTTTAACTCTCAAACTTACACAGATTTCAAAGGCCGCGCACTCGAAACTTCAAAACCTGCAACCACAAAGAGTAAACCCCACTTATAATATTATAACCTGTGTTAAAAAGAAGTTAACTCACAGCTAAGTAAAACCAGTATTTCAAAGGTTCGAGTTCCTATTTTCTTACCTGTTTGTTGAAGAAGCTTAACTGATGATAACGGCGTCTCCACTAACAACACAAAAAAGCATTACTACGGCCAGAAAGAATAGGAAGAGTAACTCCTAAACCGTGCATAAGGTTTAAAGACTGTAAGTCCAACCATCGTAACCCTGGAGGAAAGTTTTAACACCGGCAAGGGTTCGGTTCACTGTGCTAAAGAAGAAGATAGTGGAGAAAGGGAAGACTGCACCTCAATGTACAATGAATGGAGCAAGCCACAACTGAGAAACAAATGCAGAGGATACTTCTCCAATGAGAGGCCACGCCGAAATGCCCAGCACAGTCGCAGAGTGACCAACGCCGAGGGAAAAGGAGCAAATGAAGTTTAGGGTTATCGACCAAGGCTTATATCCATGTAATGCTTGGTTGGAGTGTTGCCACGACAGTGGTTTAATATTTCACAAGAGTGGGTTTCATTGCATAGTCAACCAGCGTCTCGAGGGAGGAATGATTTCCCAAATCATTCATTGCATAAATTTTATCCCAAGTCGTGGAGCGTGAACCATAACCTACGCTGCATGCAAATGATGATAGTTTTATTACTCTCCACTATTATGTCAAACCATGAAAATCATAAGTAAATCATGTAATGATATCATAGATTTATGAGCTCGATGTTTGGGAAGTATTCGATAAGAACCTTAACCTTGATTTTTATAATTTGCACTCATTTGGAGGGTAGTTTATAGTATTATATATATTACAAATTATGAAGTCAATCTTGGCACTCAAGTTATTATAAACTTTTCCCTTATGATGCAAGATGTTATAAGTCCCTTATTAAGTAAAAAGAATATTAGCATAAGACCTTGGTTTTGAATAATGTAAGCTATGAAATATTAGGGTCATCATATGAATTTTGTTCCTAACATTGAAATCATCCTTATATTGAAGTAATAACTCTTGAATAGTGTATAAATTGTACTGAAGCAGATAGGATTTTAGTTAAATCCAAGCTCAAGGTTTGATAATTGTAATAAGTCTAGTCAATGACTTTAGTTGTTATAAGCTAATTATTTTTCCTCTAATTGATAGCATAGTTTAAAAATTTATAAAGGAAAGCATGATAGTAGGAAGCTAGGTTATTTTTTTCTTTCTACTTATCTC
>LPNX011011379.1:119523-130084 GCA_001517045.1 Pseudotsuga menziesii
TTTATTCCATCATTTAGACACTCAGACGTTGCACCCACAAAAACATATACCTTATAATTTGTCCCAAAAATAAAAAGTGCCTGTTAAAAAATATGTAACTTTAGATAGTTAACAACATTTTCAATAGAAAAAAATTATATATTTGGAAAGTTCATTCAATTTCCTACATTTCTTGTTTTTTACTGATCACAAGATTCATTATGTAAGTGTATAAAAATATCCATGCAAGTTGATGGATGTCTATTTTTTCAGTTTTGTATTGCATCTAACGCGTCAAAAGAGACCCTCAACTTCTTGCACACACCTGTACATCTATCCACCCATTAGAGACCATTGGATGGACAGATGGTACATGGTTTTCGATACCCCCCCGCACAACAATAGGGAAGTACCGTTGTACTTACTCTAGAAGTTGTATGATGAGTTTGTGATGGGGAAACATGTCAACTATTTTGACATGTTGGGGTTCCAGGGCGTTGGTAGGGGGGTTCCCTAAAACCAACCCAATGCTAAGAATAGAGATGCCAATCGACAGATACCTCCAACCCATGCCCATCTACCGAGGCCAGACATCCCTCTTGCACATGATATGGGTACCCATACATAGGAGGAATTTCTTACTCTAGCTGAGATGGTTTCTCGACACACCACAACTATTGACCAGGCAAGGCCCTCTTCCTCTGGTGGGGCACAACCACCAGCTTCCGGTGGTATAGGACCACTTATTGGTGGGGATAGACCGACATCCCATGTGCCCCAGAGCGAGCCACACATGTACACAACGTGTGGTCAATCTCGTTACGGTCCTGGACTAACACATGGTACCTCTACGATGACTAGTGGTCAGGTAAGGACATTGTTAAAACTCTATTGTTGTTCAATTTTTAATTTTTCCATATTGTACACATATTAAAAGATTCGTAATATATGCAATTTTTACTCTTGCAGGAGATTGACGCCTCTCAAGGGGGTGGTAGTGCACCCAATGTAGTTGTATCCGAGGACCAAACAACCAACACCAAGGTAATATTTCAACATGTGTCATTTTGTTAATACAGATCATTTTGCTGATGCGTGTGTTAGTCTTCATTAATTTGTTAAATTGTCTAATATTTAAAATTTTTGAAGTTGCAAGAACCCCATTTAGAACCGGATGTTGGAGACATTCATCTTAGCGAATTCCTCTGAGGTGGAATTTATGATTACCTGAAGAATGTAAGTGCATCGTTAATGATTGAGTCTTGTTCGAAGTAATTAAATTTCTTACTTTACACTCCTTTATAGATTTCTAATATTTATAATGTTTAAACTTGCATATGCTATCTGGATCTGAAGAGGGGCAAGAAATTGTTGGCAGCGGTCCCTCCCATGGGGGATATATGTCCCATGTAGGGGTAAGTATATTACAACATGTTAGTTTTTTAGTACATATTATTCCATCCATTCATGTCCATGTCTAATTATGGTAACACTTTATAACTGCATACATCATCGCAAATCCCTACACCACCTCTTTGGTTTGGATCTCTCCATAGTCCAAACGTAGATAAGCGAGTTATCTAAACTAGACAAACCTCTTCCTGAAAAAGAGTGGGTTTCCATGACGATCAACCTACTCATTCCACAGTAATGTACACACTTCCAATGGCAGTTGCTGGTTAGCTTTGAATTTACTGCATAACTAGTTTTTCTTAATGTTATTTTTGCATGTTTGCAGCATCAGGATGTAGAGGCATCCGTCCTAGACCTTAGTGGGTTTGTTAATGCTACATTCAATGCTACATCTACAATAGGGATACGTCACCCAGAGGTACATCTACTTGAATATTTGTAATTGTAGAGTTCATTTGTATTGTCTATGGACATGCACGATGTCTAACTATTTTATCATTTGGTAAATGTAGCCACACCCTGGTCCATTAGTGCATGCAACCGAGGTTGATGTTCAACCTACAACTCCTTTTGCTATTGAAGAAACCCAGTCTCATTCCCATGAACAAATTTTTTCGGTGAGATGCTCATTTTTTACATAATTGATTAGTACTTTCTCATTCATGTACATGTTGATAATTGTTGAGATAATTGACATATTTTTTTTTATTCGCAGAGAAGAATTGCAGAGAGACTCTCTGCAAGGAGGAGGACACTAGAGGCATCTATACCCCAGATGGATGCGGTGAGTGTTTTTTTTATGTACAATTGATTCATATTTTAAATTTTCAAACTTTCCAATTGTTGGACAGTACTAGTTCAGTTACCTGATCAAGAAATATTGTCATTGATTTGTAGTCGCTGGAGATGCACAATGATTGTGGCCAAAGGAAACAAGCATCAGGGTCGAGAAAAAACAATAGAATTTTAGATTTTTGATGTGTTAGTCCAGGAAAAATATGTATTTTTCTGTACAAGAGGAAGTTAGAGTATAGGGGCATGGTCTAGGACAGGTGTACTTTTGTTTGCATGTACATCAAAGATTTTTTTTATACATGTACATTGACAGGCCATATAAGGGCCTTCTATTTTGGTATTATAACTTTCATGATATAAAAAATATTTCATATCAAGGCTCTTGATATCTTGATGGTTTAGTCTTTTAAGTGTGATTATACACGTGTAGCCAAGAATGTTTCTATGTGTAATATTCCCAATTTTTGATAGATTTTTCGATTGCTTGGAAATATCCGATTATAAATTTGAGAACAATGCACAATTAAAATATTACGTAAGGACAAAAATGTACATTTAAATTGTATTTTACCACGATCCAATTGCATATACAATGTTAAATTGTATTCACAAAGATGGAACATGCCTAACACAGATAAGCACCCAACACACCTAAGCAATTGATCCAACTAAGTGGAATACAAAAGCACCTTACCCACATAACAACCTAACACAATTTTAAAGGATGCACGAATTTGGCACTCCTAAGTGATGCACCTGTGTGGTATACGTAAATGAAATTGGTGTTTGGCATGATATATTTCATCTAACGAATATATGGGATACACATCAAACCTAAAAGTATCTAAGTATAAGGTTGATTCAAAATAATGGTTATGATCATATCTTTCACATTATGTAAATCCTCCACAGTATTTTATCATTTTGTTAATGTACATCGCATTTGATGAATCACCTCGAGGAATAACTTTGGAAGAGATGAAAATTATGTGTGATTTTATTATAGTTTAAATTGATTGGAGAAGTACTATTATGAATCTTGCTTTATAAATTTATGTTTATGGAGTATTATTCGAAACATTCGTAATGTGAATAGATATATTTTGTAATAATGGCATAATAGGTCCGTCGCTTGTTTCTAAAAATAAACATGTTACATTACATGGTTAATGACGTAATGACATTTCCTCCTCCTTCATTTCATTGTACAAATTCTCACATCTCTTGGATGACCAGTCTAAATTAATATGGAAACAACCTTCTTTCAAATTTCCAGTCTCGTGAATGATATGAGATCCTAAGATCAATTCCCCTCAACATAGAGATTAAAAACTCCTTTCGCCTTGTTGAAAATACTAACCGTGGTTATTTCTTCCTTGACAATGATGGGAAATAAGTCAAGTTCAACACCTCACAACAGGTAACAGAATTCTCAACATCTACACATGGAATAATAGTTTGCAACAAGTATTTTTTCAAGAGGGGAATATCTACACTTACCTTCAAATAGATATCAATTCATACTTCTTTACAATTATGTGTCTCACCCTATTGTGGGTATCCTTTCTTCTCTATGATTCCAATTAAACACAAACCATCAGTATATATGTTTAAGCCCACCTCCAAGAGGCTTTTCAGGGAGACATGTTGAATCCCTACCTGGGTCATAGAATGGAAATTGTGCATCAAAATGGGGTTCCGGTGGGTCATGCAAGCATGTTTAGGAAGGTTTCATGTGGGAATGCTAGCCACACATTCACAGTCGAGGAATTCTCAAAGTTGACCCGTATGTACAAAAAGTTCACATTCCCTTACTGATAAAAAACCCTAGTTTCAAAAATTGATCTAAAATAGGATCCCTTGTCCATGGACCCATAGTAGAGGGCCACCCATAGCACTACATCGATGTCCTAAATCCAACGGATTCGATGGTTCATCGATCCGAACCATGATCATCATTCTATGGCACATTGAATCCCACCTCCTACAGGCTTTCAAGGACACCTGTTGAATCCCTACCTGGGGCATAGAATGGAAATTGTGCATCAAAACAGGGTTTTGGTGGGTCATACAAGTGTTTTAGGGAGGTTCCATGTGGGAATTCTAGCCACATGTTCACGGTTGAGGAATTTGCAAAGTTGACCCCTATGTGCAAAAATTTCACATTCCCTTACTCAGCAAAACCCTAGTTTCCAAAATTGACCTAAAAAATGATCCCTTGTCCATGGACCCAGAGTATAGGGCCACCCCTAGCACTATCCCGATGTCTTGAATCCAACGAATTTGAAAATTCGTCGATCCAAGCCACGTCCATCATTCTACGGCACCTTGAAGCCCACCTCCTACAGGTTTTCAGGGACACCTATTGAATCCATACCTGGGGCATAGAATGGAAATCGTGCATAAAATTTTTTTCTGATGGCTCATTCAAGCATGTTTAGGGAGGTTCTATGTGGGAACGCTATCCACATGTTCATGGTCGAGCAATTTTCAATGTTGACCCCTATGTGCAAAAATTTCACATTCCCTTACTGAGCAAAACCCTAGTTTCAAAAATTGACCTAAAACATGATCCCTTGTCCATGGACCTAGGGTAGAGGGCCAACCCTAGCACTATCCCAATGTTCTAAATCCAATGGAGTCGATGGTCCATCAATACGATCCACGCTCATCATTCTATGGCACGTTGAATCCCACCTCCTATAAGCTTTCAAGGACACCTGTTGAATCCATACCCGGGGCATAGAATGGTAACCGTGCATCAAAATGGGGTTCTGATGGGTCATACAAGTGTGTTGAGGTATATTCCATGTGGGAACTCTAGCCACATGTTCATGATCGAGGAATTTTCAAATTTGACCCCTATGTGCAAAAATTTCACATTCCCTTACTGAGAAAAACCCTAGTTTCCAAAATTGACCTAAAAAAATATCCCTTGTCATTGGAACTAGAGTAGAGGGCCACCCCTAGCACTCTACTAATGTCCTAAATCCAACGGATTCAATAGTTCGTCGATCCGAGCCATGACCATCATTGTATGGCACGTTGAAGCCCACCTCCTACAGGCTTTCAGGGACACCTCTTGAATCCCTACCCAGGGCATAGAATGGAAACCATTGATCAAAACAAGGTTGTGGTGGGTCATGAAATCATGTTTAGGGATGTTCCATGTGGGAATTATAGCCACACATTCATGGTTGAGTAATTTGCAAAGTTGACCCTTATGTGCAAAAATTTCTCATTTCCTTATTGAGCAAAACCCTAGTTTCCAAAATTGACCTAAAAAATATCCCTTATCCATGGACCCAGAGTAGGGGGACACCCCTAGTATTATCCTGATGTCCTGAATCCAACGGAGTCAACAGTTCATCAATCCGAGCCACAATCATCATTCTATGGCACGTTGAAGCCCACCTCCTACAAGCTTTCAGGGACACCTGTTGAATCCCTGCCTGGGGCATAGAATGGAAACCGTACATCAAAACATGGTTTAGGTGGGTCATGCAATAATTTTAAGGCAATTTTAATGTGGTAACTCTAGCCACACATTTATGGTCGAGGAATTTGCAAAGTTGAACCCTATGTGCAAAAATTTCACATTCCCTTACTAAGTAAAACCCTAGTTTCCAAAATTGACCTAAAACAAGATCCCTTCTCCATGGATCGAGTGTAAAGGGACACCCTAGAAATATCCTGATTCCCTGAATCCAATAGAGTTGATGGTTCATCGATCCGAGCCATGACCATCATTCTATGGCACGTTGAAGCCCACCTCCTACAAGCTTTAAGGAACACCCGTTGAATCCCTCCCCTGAGGCATAGAATTCCTACCTCTAGGATCCAAACCATGGTTTCTATGGTTTAGAATGCAAACTTTGGTTTATGGTGCAAGCTAGAGTCACTAGGATTGTCTATAGGGTCTGTAAGCTAGTATTGGCCATGGCTATTAGGCTAGGATTACCACTCCTTAACTGCATGGATCCCATGGAGAAACAAATTATTGGATTCAAGGAGATGTCCATATAAGACCAACTTCGAGATTCAAGGTAGATGTAATAGAAATATCCCAGATAGAGTGCTAGATAATGGTCTTGGGATATATGGTGTGATTCATGTAAGTATGAATATAATACAACAAATCCATGATGAAGCTTGTGCAACTTATCAAGCTGTAGAAGCCTATTCAAATTATTAATCTATTAAGCGGTCAATCTATCAAGCTGTAAATAATCAATGAGACCATGAAACCAAAATACCTGACTACCACATACCTGAATACCTACCTGTGGTCATTCGACTAGACCATCGGGATCACCTCTAATAGCAACAGTATCCTTTAGCCTCTCGTGCTTAGAGTAAGGCAACAAGTATTGTGACTTTGATGAGTTCTAGCTTAGCATTGTTTGTAGCTAGAGGTTTGTGCTAGTAACTAAGTTTGTATAATGGTATACAATTTGACCTGGTCTATAATATTCAAATACATAACCTTTTTCCTTTCGTGCATGGGTAACCTGTGTAAAATATTCTCCTTTGATAACCATCGAACCAATTGAAAAATCATTTCCTTCGAAGTCACTTAATAAGACAATGACGGTTTGCTTCCCATCCAAGCAATGTGCCAGCTAGTAGTCAGTGTGCCATTCATTGCCTCTCATGGAAATCACTATGTATATGTTCCCTGCATAAAATAAAATGCAGACCTAGGAGTCAGCTAACTAAACACAACTAGTCATCTTTCAAAGTTATCAACAAAATAGTCGAACTTGGTTGTATGAGATCTGAAATATGGTCATATTCATGTGAAATGATCGACTGGCCCTCTTCCAACTGTGATAATTCTATAGTTATTTGTCGACCAATGGAGAGTGATACATGATACCAGATATCAACCCAATCTGACGATTCACAGTTGTCCCATTCACCATTGTTACATGGATAACAAAACAAGAGAATTTCCTTGTCCACATTTCAACCATATCATTGTCTGATGTTCTAACTAAAGGGACTGCATGAGTTTCTTGGATGGTCTTGCACTCATATAGGTGTGATCGATATACATTGATCACCTCCCAAAAATATCTATGTACATGTGCTTTTTGAGATGATTGGTCTTCTTACCTTCTAGCTCCCTGCCCCATCATCGAAGAACACCATGCAACAATGGTTTTTGCATCTCGAATGAGTGAAAATAGTTGTGAATTTCATCTCTTTCCTACGTAATGCAGTCTTGATGCATGCACCTACTCCATAATGTTCCCCTTTTCCGTGTCTGGTCTCAAAATAGTTCCAAATATGTGGCATCTTGTGCCTCTTGTGGACAATACACAACTATTGGAAGACACGGGATTTTTTTAATTTCCCTGCACAACCATCATACCAAATCCAATGGTGTTCCATCTGACCTATATTGTTATCCTCTAGGTGATTGTAGAACAATTGAAAGTTGTGTTGTACAAAATCCAAGTCATGACACCTGTCATCACATATGTAAAAGTGATACTCCTTCAATATAACCCTTTTCTCTTTAGTACTATCTACCCCATGTCTATAGGTGATATGGACCATTATGCTGACCTGGTCTAAGTGATAATATTGACTCTTAATCTCATTTTGTGGTTGAAGAGTGTATTTTTCTGCAAAATCGACCACTGATAATATAGTTCCAATAGGAAATGTATCCTTGCATGTTCTAAACTGCTCATCTTGCCAACGAGCCACATTTACATGCGTTACATACTATTGTGTATTTTCAAATAATTCATCCATGAAGTTGCAAACCAGTACCTGGTAGATCAACAATAAACATGTACATATCAATAGGTTGTTACATATATGAAGTATCAATACATGAATAAAATAATACTATTCAAGAACTCGTTACTAACCTGAGAGGTGACCAATTGTATTTTTTCTTTCTTTCATATCCTCCACCGATATCATACGTGACATATTTGAATGACTGCAAGTTCACTTCATGTCTCCCAATTTCATGCTCATCGGTCACATGTATGCATTTGTCCAAAAATGTCATTCCATCAAACTTTGGGCATGTCCCATCTACACAAGGCCTTTGATAAAATGTGCAACCTTATGTCCTTATACACAAAATGCTATGAATAAAGTCTCTAGATGATGTCGGTGGAAATGTAGTTGAGCATTCCTGCACAAGAGTGTTATGCAATACACACAATATATGTATATGTGTGTCATAATAATAATCGTACTCAATGTGATATCGACAACAACATGTGTTACGAGTTGTGTTTATTTTACAATACGATGATTTACATTTCTCGAAGGATCTTTGTCCCAAGTTAAGTTCTTTATGTTCATGCCTAAATCTCTCATATAATTATGTTTGTGTCATGTCAAGAAAATGTTTAATGTGGGGTTCACGGGCCCTTGAACCCCTTCTCAATTTTTGTACATCATTTTGGTTGGATGAAGGTCTACTATTGTCATGCCAAATCTCCTGCACCAGTCCATTTACCGCATCAATGAGCTTCATATTAGAGCGTGGAAACCTGCCAATGAAGGACCAGACATCTGTTTGACCAAAGTCAAGTTGTTCTCTTCTAGAACAATACCTACAGAGTGCTTTGATATCCAATCCTACAAGTTTGTATGTACGCTTAAGAAGTCGAAGGGCCTTGGTGCTTTTGTTCACGATTGATTGTGACAACACACAACGAGCTGCATTGTGATCCTTTAAACGATATTTCTTTCCAATAGTACTAAATGCATCTACTAAACTTCTGACAACATGAGAACTTGGTTCAAAACTGTTTATCATCTTTATCCTTAATTTTCTCCTAACAACAGTCATAGACCTATATTTTAACAACGATAGAAATAATCTACATTTATCTCCGTCACATTTAGAATCAAAATAGTTGACAAGTATATGTTATATTGATATGCAATACTATGTTTAGAAAATGTACCTTCAATTGAACCAATGAGACTTTCATCGATTTGTATACGTTTTGTATTTCTTCGGTGTGAAGTTGCTAATGGAGGTAGGGAGGTTGGAACTCCACCCTGTACCATATCACCCTCTCGGTCTAGCGTTTGAACATGAGCTTCATGTCCTTTTGTCTCTTGTTGTCGCTCAAATGGTGGCAATTGGAAATCCTCCTGGGTGGTCTGAATAATATTTTCTTCTTCGAGCATACGGTCGACATTAAATGTCTCTCTAACTTCATCACTTGTATACCCACATCCAATTAAATATGCAAAGGTTTCAAGTGGCCTTGATGTGCACCTACGTTTTACTTCTTGATCAGCGCCATACGGTGCTCGTTCTTCAACTAAAATGGAGACCGAAGGCACCTCAAGCGAATGCATTTGTCTTTCTTGATGTGGATTGGTAGGAAGAACTATGGCATCCTCAACAACCGGAATTGGTTGAGTGTACATAGAGCATCTTCTATTGGTCATGTCATTTCTTTCCCTTTCTTTAATTTCCTCAAGGATTTCATTGGGTATCCTCTCCCTTGTTGATTTTCTTGCTCGATTGCGTGAGTTTCCCATCACCACAATGATCAATGATATATGGTGCTCCTCAACGGGATATTACCCAAGCTTGGTTTCTTTCTTGAACAATCAAGTGTCTAGATAATCCACCACATGACCAATGAAATATTTTCTTTTATGATCCTGAAATGAAAGAAAAAAAATGGTGCTCTTCAATGGGAGACTCCCCAAACTTGGTTTCTTTCTTGCTCATTGTGTCTAGATACTCAAATTAAGGGAAATATTGGGAGGAAGATTTCCTTTTCTAGCTCCTCAAATGCAATAAAAAAAAGGTGGAGATGGTCAATGGCACTCTTCAATGGGAGAATCCCCAAGCTTGGTTTATTCCTTGCTCAATTGTGTCTAGATACTAAAGTTAGGGGGAATATTGGGAAGAATGTTTCCTTTCCTAAATCCTCAGTTGCAAGAAAAACAATGGTAGAAATGCTCTATGGTGCTCCGCAATGGGAGATTCCCCAAGCTTGGTTTCTTTCTTGCTCAATTGTGTCTACATACTCCACCACAATGACCAAGTTAATGTTGCCTTTGCTAGCTCCTCAATTGCAAGAAAAAACTAGTGGAACTCCCTAAGTCTTAGCACCTTAACACCCCCCCTCTCTTCAACCTAACTATATTGTTTTAAAACTCAAGGGATGTGTGTGTGTGAGAGAGAGATAGGTTAGGGGGTGTTAGTGGTAAGGGGAGACATAGGGATGTGTGTGTGTGAGAGAGAGAGAGAGAGAGAGAGACAAAGATATAGTAAAGGGGGGGATCCATAGTGGTATGGGGTGACTTGTGGATGTGTGTGTGTGAGAGAGAGAGAGGAAGGGGTGTGTTAGGAGTTTAGGAGTGGGGGGGG
>LPNX011011379.1:135369-174164 GCA_001517045.1 Pseudotsuga menziesii
GATTCTCGACAAGAGAGAAAATTGCAGCGCTAATATGCAAGCTGCATTTCAGACAGAAGTTTAGGATGAATCCTGGTTGTGGCATTTCATATTTGGACATCTGAATTTTGGTGAGATGAAGCTACTACACACAAAGAATATGGTGAAGGGATTACCATTGATTAACAGACCAGAGAGGGTTTGTGAAGGCTGCATTTTTGGCAAGCAGCACAGAGAGACATTTCCAGTCGAAAAGTCCTATAGAGCACGTACACCACTTGAAATTGTGCACTCTGACATTTGTGGTCCAATGCAGACATCATCCATTGGTGACTGCAAGTATTTTCTAACCTTTATTGATGACTACTCAAGAAAGACATGGGTATATTTCTTGAAGCACAAATCTGATGCATTTAGTTATTTTCAGCAGTTCAAGGCACTCGTGGAGAACCAGAGTGGACACCACATCAAGATCTTAAGGACCGACAGAGGAGGTGAATATGTTTCAAATGAATTTCTGAATTTTTGCAAGACCCATGGCATACAGAAACAATTCACTGCACGGTATACACCTCAGCAGAACGGTATTGCCGAAAGAAAGAACAGAACCATCATGGAGATGGCACGCAGCATGTTGGCAGCCAAGCATTTGCCAAATGAGTATTGGAGTCAAGCAGTCACAACTGCTGTATACATTATGAACCTATGTCCAACAAAGAGTGTGAAGAACAAAGTTCCCTAAGAAGCATGGACAGGTATGAATCATAGTGTTTCACATTTAAAAGTTTTTGGTTGTGTTGCATATGCTCATATTCCAGATGAGCTGAGAAGGAAGCTAGACAAGAAGGGACAGAAATATATTTTTGTCGGCTATTCAGAAGACACAAAAGCATACAAGTTGTATGACCCCGTCACAAAGAAAGTGATAATCAGTTGGGATGTTCAATTTGTCGAAAATGAATCATGGGATGGAACCATCGACACAAATGTCAAGATTGTGTCGAACATCGACAACGATGATATGGAAGAGGAAGTGGTTCAAATACCACATGTAAGTCAACCGATAGGAGCACCGTCGACTCCCATGACACCAAGACATGGTTTAGCACAAGGACCATCGAAACAAGTAGCAGCTCAAGCTACACCTACAAGTACACCAAGAGGACATCAGACTCCATCAAGCATTTCGTTTGGGTCAACATCAACAGAACCGATGAAGACAAGAAGTCTGCGAGAGATATATGAAGCTGGTACACCTAATTCATTCTCTCTATTTGCATTATTTTCCCCTATATATGATCCACTAACATTTGAAGAAGCTGTTGAAGAAGAAGAATGGGCACAAGCCATGGATGATGAAATAGAATGCATTGAGAAAAACCAGACATGGGAACTGGTTGATGTACCAAAAGACAAATATGTAATCAGTGTCAAATGGATTTATAAGACAAAGCAAGATGCTGATGGGAATGTGCAAAAGCACAAGGCAAGAATGGTAGCAAGAGGGTTCACACAGCAACCTGGCATCGACTTCAATGAAACATTTGCACCAGTTGCACGCATGGATACAGTCAGAACAGTTTTGGCCATTGCTGCACAAAACAAATGGCATGTTCATCAAATGGATGTCAAGTCGGCATTCTTAAATGGCTATCTAGAAGAGGAAGTATATGTGGAACAGCCACAAGGGTATGAAGTTCTAGGTCAAGAGCACAAAGTGTACAGGCTGAAAAAGGCATTATATGGTTTGAAGCAAGCTCCTAGAGCTTGGTACAGTCGTATTGATTCCTATCTCATTGAAAATGGATTTCACAGAAGTGAAAGTGAACCGACTTTGTACACCAAAGTCGATGAGCAAGGTAATATGTTAATTGTCTGCCTGTATGTAGATGATTTAATATTTACTGGTGATTATGGCATAGCAGATTTTAAAACAGTCATGGAAAGTGAATTTGAAATGACTGATCTGGGGCTTATGAAGTTTTTTCTGGGCGTTGAAGTTCAACAGTCTGAAAGTGGTATCTTTATATCACAGTCCAAGTATGCAAGTGAGGTATTAAAAAGGTTTAACATGTCTAACTGTAAGACAACCCCAACACCAGTGATAACAGGTTTAAAACTGAGCAAGGATGATGAAGGATGCACTGTAGATCCTACG
Organism: Pseudotsuga menziesii; assembly: GCA_001517045.1. Classification (NCBI taxonomy): domain Eukaryota; kingdom Viridiplantae; phylum Streptophyta; class Pinopsida; order Pinales; family Pinaceae; genus Pseudotsuga; species Pseudotsuga menziesii. The sequence goes on from LPNX011011379.1 coordinate 137,507, forward strand.
CTGTTCAAAAGGCTTGTTGGCAGCCTTATGTATTTAACAGCAACAAGACCAGACATTATGTATGGTGTAAGTTTGATCTCAAGATTCATGGAGTCACCAAAAGACTCACATTGGCAAGCACGTAAAAGAATTATGAGGTATGTAAGTGGCACAAAAGACCTTGGTATTATGTACTCAACTTCAGAAAATTTTAAACTCATTGGTTACACTGACAGTGACAATGGAGGAAGCATAGATGACAGGAAAAGCACATCTGGATACACATTTCATTTTGGTACAGGTGTTGTTTCATGGGCTTCAAAGAAACAGCCCATAGTAACTCTATCTTCAGCTGAAGCAGAGTATGTTGCAGCAACAAGTGCCGCATGTCAAGCTGTCTGGATGAGGAGAGTCTTAAAAGACTTGTCACATAACCATCAAGAACCGACAATAATCTTCTGTGACAACAATTCAGCCATAGCATTATCAAAGAATCATGTGTTTCACAAGAGAACTAAGCACATCGACACAAGGTTTCATTTTATAAGAGAGTTGGTGAACGACAAGGAAATTTGTTTGGAATTTTGCAGGTCTAAAGACCAACTTGCAGACATCTTCACAAAACCATTGGAAAAGGACACATTCCAGTATCTGCGTAGTTATCTTGGAATGACAAGTTCTCCACAGTGAACTCTGTCATAAACAGAGCATGTCTAAGCTCTGAGACATTTTGTAAATTTTATTTTAAAATCTCCATCTGCTTATAATTAAGGGGGAGTGTTGGAAAAATGTAATTACATGCAGATCTCTACCTGGCTTCCAACCGACTCTATCAGAGTCTGGATAAGCCACGATCTTGTCTGTCAGTCTGACAAGGAGGAAAAGTCCACATGTAGGCAGCGTAATTCAATCGAATTTATTTCAGAAGCTAAGTTGTTAGGTAGATAGTTATTGCAGTGTTTAATGCAAAGTAAGTCAGCAAGTAAGTCGGTCTATGCTGAAGCAATTTCAGATTGCCTATAAATAGAAGAAGCATTTTGTAGTTTAGTTTACACACGAACACAGGAACACAGACAGAAAAAGGAAAAGATACAAGCAGAGGAACTTAGGGTGAGAAAGTGAAGTCGAAGCTCAAGCTTCTGTGCATTTGATTTAGCCGAAGAGCTGAAGCTCTGTAGACGGATGAGTTTGTAACAGACAAGTTTGTATTACTTTGTATTTCCGCATAGTTAAATATATGAAATAGTTTGTGGTTGAATTCATGATTATTTGGCCGCTCATATTTCCAGATTTACTTCTGTAAATGTCTTTTACAATTACTGATAAGTAAAAGAACAAGAACCCATAAAAATCTCACCGCTTGAAAGTTCCAGGTTTTACGGCACTTTGTTCGACTCAAATATTCCTACATATTTGGGCATATGTTTTCCATAAGTTATTTGGATTTGTAAATGTGGTCATTTTACTTCATCTTACGCACAGGTGAAAAGTATTTGTAAAATTCTTAAGTCTTTAGACTAAGAATCATATTCTATCAATCTAGTCGCATCAGGCATCAACTTGATCACAAAAGAAGTTGAGCGCATCAACTTGATCGCAGATAACTTGATTGCATCAACTTGACCACCCCATCAACTTAATCGCAGATAAGTTGATCGCAGATAAGTTGATCGCATCAACTTGACCACCGCATCAACTTAATCGCAGATAACAGAAAATTTGATCGCATCAAATTTGATCACACCAAATTTGATCGCATCAACTTGGTCGCACCAACTAGCTTGGTCGCAGTAAAAAGTTGGTCGCAGTAAAAACAAGCCAGAGTTAAAAAGTGAAATTATTTATTGTTAAATATTTACTGAGCGCTAAACCCAAGTTTAGTCGGCTCGGTTTTGGCTATCACCTGCATCATTTCCATACTAAGTGTTCTTAGTTTTCTTCTTCCTCCACATTGATGCAAGAGTTGCAAAGCTATGACTACCATGACCACTAGCTATGCCATGACCGGTAGCTATGAATGTCCTTAAAGTACCCATATTGCACTCCTCGTTAGAGGGACCCTTATTGCACTCCCAACTTAGCGGCCAGGATTAGAGACAAGTAGCCCAACAAGGAGAAACAACTATGGAGTGAATGGACCAAAATGGGATGGATGAGTGAAAGCTTCTGGACTCGATTCTATACACACAAAGAGAAAAAATGATGTATTCAAATTATGATCGTGGTTGAAACAAATATGTACTCTATTATTTCTTTTATTAGCATATTTCTGTGGAATCATAACACTAACATATTAATACTGTGCACTGTTTATTTAATACTGTGCACTGTTTATTGGCTATCGTTACTCATCAAGCTAGAGGATATCTAATTAGTTTCAAATTTTTTTTTTCAAATCAATCTCCATTCAAATATTTTTTTTCAAATCAATCTCCATTAAGATATATTCCTTCTGATCTTACTTCTGGTCCAAATTAATTGAACATTATTCCTTCTGATCTTACTTCTGGTCCAAATTAATTGAACATTAGGATATGGAGCATTTCCAGGATTTTTGTTTATATTGCAATCCATAATCAAGTTGTGCAATGTAGACATGAATGCTTTTATTAAATTAAATGGGCTTCGAGTGCTATAAAGACATTGAGTTTAATACCTTTGTGTAGGCTCTTGTGGTGTTCTAGTATCTTGATGGGAGCATTCTAAATCTACCAGGTAGCTTCCATGTCTCTCGCTTCCTCTATTGAGAGCTCGAGCTCATTATCGTTGCACACTATTGTAGGCAATCATATTGTAGAAACTAGCTAATTCACATTCAGTGTGAGACAGATTTCAGGAAGAACTGAAGATAAAAGGCAAAGATGAAAGCTGTAGTTGAAATGCAGTTATCTACAAGATTTATGAAAACCTAACTTGTTCAAGTCCTCCTGACATAATTTAGAAGAAACGCAAAAAATCGCAACCTATAGATCGCATAAACAAACAACAGCCAATCCTTCTGAAATAATTTAGTAGAAACATAAACAATCCCAACTGACCTAACCGCCGCAGTTATTCTCTAGAAGAAACCCCAAAAAGACAGGCAAATTTGATGCCATTATATTTTTTTTAAAGTACCCAGCTCCTCTTTAGACTTTCTTCTTGTGTCGTTCGGCTAATCCACAGAAAGTTTCCTTCCTTTTGCAGCCCAAAAACAGGTTCACGCTTTCAAACCCTCCAATTTAGCGAATTTCTAGCACACACTGACAGACGGGACTGGTTCTACTTCATGGATTTTATCAAAAAATTCTCTTGCTATTGTGGTTTCTCACCCGGCCTCAACGCCGGAACTTGAAGAGGATAAATAACTCACATTTTTCTTTAGGAAAATCGACTTCGTACAGGCATTTAGATTCCTTCCTCTAAGGTGGCCAGGAGGTGCAGCAGCATAAAAGATTAGGCAGGTTATCGATAGCTTCCCTCTTTGAAGGAAAATAGAGCGCCCTTCTCTGTATTGTCAAGTTTCACAATAAAGGGTGGTTCCGGTCGATCAACTCTGTCCCTCCAACCACGAAGGCACAGAGTAGTAACGTCTGGAAATGCGATTATTCCAAATATTAAAAAAGGTCACTAAATAAAGTTAGGGTAAAACTACTGTACTCAGTGTAGGAAGAAGCTCTAGTAACAGTGCAACATGATGAACCTCTGTCCATTGGTGCATGAATGATGCTCCTATCAGTGCATGAAGCTCTGGTCACCGATAGAACTCTTTTCAGTGCAGCTCTAGTCAGTTGAATTAATCTATGGTCGGTGCAAGTAGTCAGTACCAGTTGTCATTGCTGAGAGCCGCTAGAAGCCGAAGGAAAGGACACCCATTCTCTGCTACACTCTTACTCTACATGGCCTAAGAATATGCGACCGAAGAAGACAGATAGGTGCCGAATATTTGTAAGTGTGATAGAAGAACACATAGGCTCCACAATACTCCCTCCCTCTGAAGGCTAAACGAAATTAGCTCGTACACGTTTCTTCTTCAGCTTGCATATTGTACAAATGTCTAATTTGTTCTTTCTACAAACTTGAGTAGCAAAATAATTCTTGTAATTTAAGAATCCATTAACTAAGAGACATGGAATGACCCCACTTGCTAATAAATACCTTCAGGAGCAGGTAGCGTTCCATCATGACAAGTGGAATAGCCAACCATATCCATTATGATTCAAAACTGGTGGCAATTAATGCATTTTGTGCGAGTTTTATTATAACATTCCAACTTAAGACCTTGGCACTGATAATATATTTTCCAAATATTCTAAATATCAAACTAGTGGCAATTAATGCATTTTGTGCTAGATTTATTATAACATTCCATCTTAAGATCTTGGCACTGAGAATATTTTCCAAATAATCTGAATATATGTTCCAAATGGTTTGTCCTTTGAGTACAAAACAGTCTTCACATCTAATCATAATGAGTTTCTGACGGCCTTGACATTCGAAGATAATGAGTAATTCTTAATCATAGTTCGCCAACAATAAATGCTATCAAGTAAATGCCATAGTTGCAGTGGGTTGCAGTGGACATTAACGCTGCATACGTTTACAACTTTATGGAGAAAGTCCTGTAAAGTGAGCTTCAGTTAAGCGTGCCCATATCTGTGCACCTTCAAGCCAAATGTTTGACTATCCATAACTATAACCCTACAAATGGTGTTCAAATTGTTAAAAAATTATTTTGGAAAAAGTATATGCCATTTACTTAATTCTAGCTTTCATTATTATCTAAATGAAAAAAAAAAAAAATTTCTAATCATCCTTTAAAACGCGAATATGAATTGCAAAACAAATAACCATTGTATTTAGGTTACAAACCTGATTTACAATCATTGTAACCTGTTTATTCAGCTTCACAAAATCATCTAATTTAATCATAAACACTTAAGAAAACCTTTGTTAATAAAATACAATATTTATTAAAATTTTGCAAATTATACAACAAACTAAATAAATTTGATTGTTTAAAAAATTCCACATATTTAAACATACTTAAAGTGGGTATGTTTAAAGTGCTACCCAGTCCAAACTCCGTTTTATTCCGAGTCATCCAAGTAATATATTATTATGAATAATGGTGTGTTAACAACTTATATCTCAAATTAAATTAAATGTTTTTAATTAATAAATTAAAAAATAAATGTGTGAACTTCTACGTAGCAACGCTCACCTACAAACTAATCAGGTCAGAAGATGTGGATACCATGGACTTCAAACATATGTTCTGCTTTGATTTACCAAAAGGGACATCGTTCATGTGTATATCCCTTAATTACACTATAGACTTGATTAATATTTTTACAATCTTCTTTCGAAGGCACTTGACCTGACCCGTGCATTGAAACAAATTGGAAACTGGATAAAAGGAGTTGATACTGCATGAACTTAAACGTAAATGCATGGAAGAAATGGACTTCCGAATCAATGAACCAACAAAGCCTTAGTCCTCCCACCCATTCTGCTCATTTTCCGAATGCTTATGAGCATTATTATTTTTGATATAACATTAACGTTTATAAATGTTTGAACTTGTTTTCAGTTTCAAGGAAGCTTCTGCAATGAGTTTTAAGTATGATAACAAAAATATATTTGTGTGAACTAAATACTCTCAGCAAAAATATCACAGATAAGCCTGTGAATAACTTAATCTCATTATACACATCCCCAAGTAGTATAATTGAACGCATTCTAATTACCACAAATTACAATACAAAAGTAAATTTATTCTATGTGATCATTCAATCATGGCTAGAATTTAAACATATAATCCTCAATACTCCAGAGCTCATTCTTGATTGAAACAGAGCTCATTCTTGATTGAAACATATAATTTTTAAATGCCATGCTCCAAAAACAGTCGGTGTGCTGTAACTTTTGCTTTTCCTACTTATAAAAATTCCGTCAAAAATGAAAACTTGTTTTGGCCACTGTTGACATTTGTAGAACACAGGGAGTAGCTCAAATTAATACAAGTAGTTTTATAGTAGCTTCCAGCTATCTTTTCCTAAGCTATATCCACTATTTGCTGCCAGCTACCACATATGGCAGGGACTTGCTGTATTAGCAGCTCTCCTTGTTTTACAACGATTACATTTACAAAATGAACTTGTTCATGAGTTAAAACTAGGACATGGGATACAAATCAGATATGCGATAACGTGAATAATTTGACTCTTGTTGAACTATGGAACTTATGGTAGCATTTGGGCATGTAATTTTGTACTTCAAAATAGTGATTCTAATTTCTATAATGATGCAATCTTAATATTCAGTGCTTTGTAGTTTTACCGGAAAAAATATGAATCTTAGTTTAAGAGTAACATTAATTTAATAAAAGAATGTGAGAGTTCATAAGTAATAATGATTCAATAAAACTTTAAAACAATTATGAATGTGAGTAATTGTAATCCCATTTATGAACGTATCTTATTTCCACAGTAATGGGTTGAGAGTTATGCAATAAAATGTAAAACTTAACTTTTACATATGTTAAAACATAATGGTCATTCACCCACATATAACTGAAAGTTATGTTTAATTCAATAAATATTATGAGATGACACGATAATACATTCAAGAATCCAATAAATTAACTACTAATTTAAAAAAATTGTTTAATTTACTATACCAATTCATAACAACTCACTATATTACTATGTTATATCTTGGTTGATGAACCACATACTTAGTAACTTGATTGTCATTAGGTTATAAAATTTTCTTTAAATTTTGGTTATTTCCCATATATATATGGTCATAATCCAAACTTGTTCCTAAGGATGGTTTATGCCTTGTGATGAATGATCTATGTGTTATTTGTCACTTATTGCATGGAGAATTATGTTTTATATATGTGATAATAATACTATATTATTTGCTAAAGGATTAATATTATCCAAATTCATTGCTTTGATTATAAGGAAATCATTGGTCATGCTTCCATGTTTGCATACTTTAAACAAGTAATTATAGTACTTTAGATAAATTAGAATTTACTTTATTAGTTGTTGTTGAAGGCCAGGGTGGAACGGCCACACTTAGTGGTGCTTTTGACTCGCTAAGTGTGGTGTGCGACACTGCCCAAAAGTCTACGGAAACGTTTATCTTGAACACTTTAACTTCTTAGCAATTTAACTTAGTCACATTATCCTTGTCGGCACATTTATACTTTGCCAAATAAATTGTAGAAACAAGATGCAGACCAATAAAAGACACCAAGAGTGAAGTGGGGGTTTCCCAATTGGAAGAGCCCAAATATTTTATTAAGAAGCAAAAGTTTACATTAGTGGAGTTTCCTAAGGAAGAGCTCCTGGTGCATGCCCAACGAGCTGCTACACCAAAATACAAAGAGTTTACAAGTTCGTCAGACTGTCCCTATCTTAAGCGACCAACCCTCTGAAATCCTCCACAAGTTCAGACTTCTTTCTCTCCCACTTCTTCTCCTTTCTTGTCGTCTACCACAATGCCTTAGCACCTTTTATAGGAGGTGAGCGCTCCTTAAGTGGGTGCGCTCACATTCCGTAGTGTCCACGTTATTCCTTTGTCTTGTGTGCTAAGGTTGTGTTCTCTTCATGTTACATCATGTCGTGCTCCCCATGGTGAGGTGCCAAGGTGTGAAAGCCCACACCAAAGGTGGGTCATGTGCCCATCCTTAACGCTCCTGTCCGAACTCCCTTATAAGCGTGTGCGCGCTCACACCCGCGTGTCAATTGCCGACATTGCATCACTTGCACGCTCGCACCCGCCTGTCAATTGCCGACGCCGCATCACTTGCATACTTTCTTTCCTTCACGTGCGTGCCCATCCATCACGCAAGCACGCATCACACTTGGGCTTAAGTATACTATGTTTCAAGGGTGCGCTAACACCCAAGGTGTCTTCCAAAGGGGCGCACCTACCTCACAGCACATCCCAAGAGTGTGCTAGGCACCCTTCAAGTGGTAGTCACGGAGGGGCCGTGACAGGCTCTCACACCCAATTTTTCACCATCTCAAAGATGTGACTTCCGAGGGTTCCACTGTGAAGGGAGACCATGCTCTTCCTGAAATGCCTTTACAAAGTCTTATGCCTTCCATAGCACATTCTTCCACTCCCAGTTGTTTTCTTCCTTCGGCAAGCCTTGCCACTTAACAAAGTATTTCAACCTTGAATCTTTACCGCGTCGGTTTAACCTGTGTCCTAAAATAGCCTCCACCTCTCGATCCAGCCTACCCACGATCATTGCAAGAGATCTAGTAGGAACATGCCATTTTGGTTCATCTGCATCAACTATCCACTGTCTTAACTAACTCATGTGAAAAAATGGGTGATACACCTAAAGATTTTCAAGAAGCTTAAGTTTGTAAGCCACCTTGCCTACCTTCTCCAAAATTTTGAATGGGACGTCAAATTTCCTTACCAAGGAGCTGGCCAAGCCCTTTAGAGGAACAAACTGCTCATTTCCAAGTCTGAGAAGAACACTTTTTCCTACTTGAAACTCTTCATGTATGCGATTCCTGTCAGCCCACTTCTTTTCTCTCATGAATGCCCCTTCCAAATGAGCCTTAGCCATTTTCAACTTGTCTTTCCATGCAAGCATAAATTCCACTGCAGTCGGACTCGGCCCAATCTCGCCTGTCACTACAGCCAGTGGTGTCAACGGTTTCTTCCCCATTTCCAACTCGAATGGGATATAACTTGTTGCAGAACTTATGAGCATGTTATAACTAAATTGAGCCACATCTAATAGCTTCAACCAATTCTTTTGATCATCCTATACATAGTTCTACAAGTAACTTTCCATACTCAAGTTAACCCTTTCCATCAAAACCAAAACTTCAAAGAAATTGCATTCCAAGAAACTTGAACAACACCAGCCAAAACTTTCCTGTGAACCGCGCATCCTGATCTGACACTATGTTCAGTGGCAAGCCCCAATACTTAACCACATGTTTGAAGAATAACTTTGCCACATCCACGACTTTACATTGTGACTTCATCGACACAAACATAACATACTTGGAAAAAAGGTCTACCACCACGAAGATATCGTTATAGCCCTGTGCTTTCAGTAGTTGTGTGATGAAGTCCATGGAAACTCTTAGCCATGGCCTCTCTGGCACTGGCGATGGCTGCAGCAAGCCTGCCTTCTTCTACGAAGTCGACTTTTCTTCTTGGAAAATAAGACAACTGCGAACATACTCTTCAACATCCTGTAGAAGGTGTTTCCAATAGAAACACTTCTCAACCAGTGCACACGTCTTATGCTTCCCTGGGTGTCCTTCCCAAATGGATTCATGACACTCCTTCAACAACTCCTTCCCGAGATGTGAAGTCTTTGGCACATACAACCGTCCGTCAAAGTAGAGCATCCCATCTTTCTCCTTGAACCGCGGTGTTTTCCCTCTCTTGACCTGCACTAAAATTCTTAGAGCTGTTGGGTCCTCCATCAAAGTTTCCCGAATTCACAATCCCAAGTCAGACACAAACTGTTCCATCGGTTCAAGTGACTATCCACTCAATGTCACTAAGTGATCTTTCCTACTCAAAGCATCCACAGCAGCGTTCAACCTGCCCAGTCTATATCCAATATCATGTCTAACACTGCTAGAAAATCCTGACATCTTGCTTGTTTCGGTGAGAGCTTGGGTTGTGTGGAAAAGTAGCTTGTGGCTACATTGTCCATTTTCACAACGAATGGATTACCCAACAAGTAATGCCTCCACATCCTTAAGCAATTTACAATAGTCGTCATCTCCTTTTCATGAATTGGATACCTTCTTTCCCGATCCTGAAGCTTGCAACTCTCATATGCAACCGGATGTCCCTCTTGCATTAGCACTCCCCCAATAGAAAAATCCGACGCATCCATCTAAACTTTGAAGTCCTTCTCAAATTTCGACAACCCCATCACTAGTGCAGATGCAAGCCTACGTTTGAGCTCATCAAATTCTCCTTAACAACTTTGATACCACTTCCAAACTTTACTCTTTTTCAACAAGTCTGTAAGAGGCGCTATTATCTTGGAGTATACCTCCACAAACCTACGGTAGTAGTTAGCCAAGCCCAAAAAACATTGCACCTCATGCATTGTCCGTGCCTCCTCCTAGTCCTAAATCGCAGTAACCTTCCTGTTGTCCATGGAAATCTCACCATGGCCGATTCGATGGCCCAATAATTGAATCTTCTTTTGCTCGAACATACACTTAGAAGACTTCAAGTAGAGCTAGTTTTTCTGCAGATATTTGAAAACCTATCCCAAATTCTACTTGTGATCTTCCATCATCTCGCTGTAGATCACTATGTCATCTAGATATACCACAACCGATTTATCAAAAAACAACCACAACACATCGTTCATCAACCTGCAGAATGTTGTCGAGGCATTACATAACCCAAACGACATGAAAAGAAACTCAAAAATTCTATACCTTGTCACGCATGTAGTTTTATACTCCTCACCTTCCGCAATCCGAACATGATAATACCCTTGTCTCAAATCCAACTTTGAAAACAATCGCACCTTAACCAACTTGTCAAAATAGTCAGCCACCAATGGAAGCGGATACCAATTCTTGATTGTCTGCTTGTTCAACATTCTGGAGTCCAAGCACATCCGCAACTCGGTCGTTTCCTTCTTCCCCTGAAACAACACCGGGGCACCATATGGTGACCTTGAAGGTCTGATGAACCCTGCATCCATGAGTTCGTTGAGCTGCCTCTTCAATTCTTCCAACTCGGGTCCTAATAATCTGTATGGAACCTTTGCCAATGGTTTGGATCCTAGCTCCAACTCAATCTGATGGTCAATGTTCCATCTCGGAGGCAATGCCTTTGGAAATTTCTGGAGCATCAAATCTGCATATGCAGCTAGCACATGACAGGAGGTGTAGGCATCCCCACACTTCCCAGATCAAACTCATTCAACAATGTTGCAACATACATCTACGTTTTTTTATCGCCGAGCAACCTTATTTTCCTTCATCACTAAAATGAACCTGTCTAGTTCACCCATCTTGCCACCAACAGTCTTCACCACACTTGGTTTATTTACCCTGAAGATAACCATTTTGTTTGCAAACGACAACAACACCTCTTTTTTCCTTCGCAGGAAATATTTCCCAAGAATCATTTCAAAGTCATCAAGAGACATCACTGTGAATTCCACTTTTCCTATCCAATTCCCTAGCTGAATAGTCACACCTCAAACTATACGCACAACATCCGTCGCTTTGGAGTTTAGTTCCTTTACATTCACCTCACAGCTTGTCTTCTTCAAACCGATAAAAGCCTCTACTTCGCGCTTCACAAAATTATGTGAGGCACCCATATCCACCAAATCCCTCACCGTTCTATCGTTTTCCACAATGTTCATGAAACTAAGCACATTCACACTTGGGTTTCCTTTCATGGCACACAAAACCCCAACCGTAGTGGTCTTGACCACCCTTCTTTCCTTTGTTGTGCATGTCCTTAGCCGCAGCGCTCCCACCGCAGTGCTCTCGTCTACAGCATGCGCTCATCCAAGTGGTTCTCTATTGCGTACTCTTCCGCAACGTGTGCTCATCCAAGTGGTTCTTTGTCATGTACTCTTCCACAACGTGTGCTCATCTATGTGGTTCTCTGTCGCGTACTATTCCGCAGCATGCGTCTCCACAGTGCTCCCTTCCGAGCGCTTCATCGTCGCACACATCTCCGCAGTGCACGCATCTAAGCGCCTTTTGAAAGCGCACTTATCAGCAACGCACACCTCCACATCATGCATATCAAAGCGCCAGTCTGTAGAGCGGGCTTCCTGTCATGCTACCTAAGTGTTGCCAAACCCTAGCACGCACTTTTCCTCATCCACACTTCTGGTGTCTAGCGCACACTCCACCCAAGCGCACACACTCACATGCTCTCGCAAGCACTTTGGAAGCACACATTTCTAGGTTGCATCTTCCTCAACCTTCACAGCAACTGACGGTTGCGACCACCCTTCAAACTGAAGTGTGCCTTCCAACCAGTCTACTGACGGTGGTTGCGATGACATCTTCACTAGCTCGGCAAGAAGGACAGCCCATATCCTGTAGAAGTTTCGTCGCTTCCTCTAGCACTTTAGAAAATCCATCATCCTGAGCGTCCCAACAAAACTTCTCTGACACCACCTGTCACAACCACACTCAGTAGTGCTCTTAACTAGCTGAGTGTGGTGTACGACATCGCCTGAAAGTCTGTTGAGGGCGTGGCCAAATCAACCACTCTCTGATAGACTATGCCCTAAACCTATGGAAACATTTATCTTGAACACTTTAAATTCTTAACAATTTAACTTAGTCACATTATCCTTGTCGACACATTTATACTTAGCCAAATAAATTGCAGAAACAAGATGTAAACCAATAAAAGGCACCAAGAGTAAAGTGGGGGTTTCCCAACTAGCAGAGCCCAAATATTTTATTAAGAAGAAAAATTTTACATCAGTGGAGTTGGCTAAGGAAGAGCTCCTGGCGCACACCCAACCAACTGCTAAACCAAAATACAAAGATTTTACAGGTTCGCTAGACTGTCCCTAGCTTAGGTGACCAACCCTCTAAAATCCTCTGTGAGTTCAAACTTCTTGCTCTCCCACTTCTTCTTCTTTCTTTTCATTTTCCATAATGCATTAGCACCTTTTATAGGAGGTGAGTGCTCCTTAAGTGGACGGGCTCACATTCCTTAGCGTCCAAGTTACATGTTGGTCCACCCAACTCTCCTGCCTTTAGATTTGTGGTTCTTAGTCACCCAATTCTCCTGCCTTCAGATTTGTGGTTCATAGTGCACTAAGAAATAGGTAATTAACAAGCCGAGCTAGGAGAATTGGGTGGTTCATAGTGCACTGTGGCCATACATTATCCCTTCCTCCATATCTCGATAGTTGAATTCCCTCAACACCAGCAATATTCAGGGCCATAATACCAGCATCCATTTCCTTCCTTCCATTAGCAATACGCTTAGACGTTATACTATCGATAGGAAGCATAAAAAGGACTAGAACCCCACTATGATCATTTCTATTTATTGATGGTAGAACAGCCCATATTGTTCAGTGAATCGATGACCCAATTCAATCTTCAGAGCCGAATTAGACATAGCCTAATTTTGACTTCCAAATGCCTTATAAAAAACTAATAAATTTAGATGAATTGAAAATTCTAGGTCCTACGTATATCTTGTTACTACTCAGAGTAATGCAAAGAAAACAATGGAGATGGATGTATACTTACACTATTATTTCTTCCAACCCATTCTACTCTCTATGACACAAAATAAGAATTGGTGTGTATATTCAAGAAATGGCCATGTTCTTCCAATGTTTCGCTTCATGTTTAGGATCTCAGCTTCAGCCGCTAGTAGCGCTATCTACATCATTTTATCATATTATTTTGATCTCACTATCACATATTTCTACAACAATATCTAGTAAATACAAACCAACAGGCTACACTAAAGTATATGACAGAAGCCCCATTTTAGACTTCTTACTCGATGACTATGGGTTGCACCAGTCTCAACGCTCAAATGCGAAGTGCCCCAATTTGGTGATTTCAAATTAAACTGAAAAGAGAAACCTATTGACTAGTACCACTGACCATAAGGATTACCATGAATAAGCCTATTTATCAATGAAAAAAATAAAAAATAGAATTACGCGTGTCGCATCTTATTTAGCAGCAGCTAAGCCAATTCAAATACAAGTCGATGCATCAGAAACAAAAACAAAGATCAAAGCACTACCCACAAAGGTAGATGCAAAGGTTAAACCTATAGATTCACCAATAGCACTTATTAAATTCCCCATGCCCCTGTATTCCTTTCATTCATGCGTGTTGCTATTGGTTTCCTTCTGCCTAAACCTGGAAGCTACCGGGCCCAAAACAAATGAATGTTGTACCAAGTGTTCTTCAACTTGTTTTGGGAGAAATACACATGGCTTAAAGGTGTGGTTTATTAACATTCTTTTCATCCAATGGATTTTTCCTGCTTGTTGTCCTAGGTAAGTTGGGGTGTTGCAGGTAGGATGGTGGAAAAACTGAGACTTTGTAATCTGCAATGGACAGTTAATTAATTATTTTTTAATTCTTAAATCCATAGTAAGCTACAATCTAAATTCCATTGACAATTGTACTCCATGCATATACTCTTGAAAATGTACAAGTTCAAGTTAGTGTTTCACATATTTGTTTTGTCTTAAAAAATAGGACAATATAGTATAAATACATCGCTCAACTTTTGGTGAATGGGCTCAATTCCATACCGACTATTATTCACTTCCACTTTTAACCTTCATGTCATGAAATTTGCATTTCTCTCAGTTGGCGCTATCATATAATTGGGCAGTGGATTCAAATTTCCAAGAAGTGTTAATTAGATCCCAGAAAGATCTAGGTATAATAATAGTGCACTTGGTTATGATAATGCACTTCAACTTATAACTATAACTAGGTTCGCAATATCCCGATTTATTGCGCTCTATGGCAATGATTCGATGTAATACACTCTCCTCCTCAATCTTTTAACCTGGACATGGAAAACACAAAAATAAAAAATGATTAAATTTATACAATAAAAATCTTCTTAAGAATAATTCAATGTCATTTTCTATTTTTGTGTTTTTGTTTTGCTATCAAGCTAGTTCCATTAATTGGTCAAACATGTCTTTAACGTGAGCTAGATTTTATGAAACTCCTAAAATAAATTAAAACCCTTTCAATATGAGAGAGAATTGGTGGATATGGAGAGCTATGAAAACTCTATGGCGAATTGCTGGTGTAACATTCTTCCCTTCATCTTGCCATGAGCCTAACTGATTTAGGCTTGTTACATCAACTTGGCGGTATTCAAAGGCAAATTTATTCCTTATATGGAGAGCCTATTAGCAAAAACCGAGCCGAAAAACTTGAGTTATTGCTCAATTATAACAAAAAAATCACACCGATCAATTTTTCTTTTTACTTGTCGAGTGAAACCGGCTAGACGAGTATACCAATATGGTCGGCCTTTTAGACTTGACTCTTTTACCTTGACAAGTTATTACTTGTCGATTCTACTAACAGTTACTTGTTGGTTCTACCGACAGGTTTTACTTCGACCACTTGTTGGCTTGACTAGTTCGTCAACTTGTCGATTTGACCACTTTGACAACTTGTCGGTTTTACTCGACCGTTTTACTTGGACTCACTTGCTCTGGTTTGGTTTTAGTTGGAATTTACAAATGATATTTCTTAATCTAAAAGACTTAAGAAATTACAAATGTTTTTCACCTGTGAGTAAGTTGAAGTAAAAACTGACACAATCAACAATTCAATAGAACTATACAAACATATAACCAAACATTTAGGAAGCCTCATGTCGACCACTCTGTCATAAAACCTGGAACTTTCACTAGGTGAGGAATTTATGGATTCTTGATCTTTCACTCAAACCGTAAATGTAAACAACATTTACACAAATAAATCTGGAAAGAATGTGTGACTAAAGAAAAATGCATTCAACCATAAACTATTTCATATATATAACTTTTCTGGAAATAACAAAAGGTAATACAAACTTGTCGACTCTTCGACTAATCCTTGTCGGCTCTCTGACAAATCCTTTTATAGAGCTTCAACTCTTCGACAAAATCAATCACACGGAAGCTTGAGCTTCAACTTCACTCTCTGCTCAGAGTTCTATCTTTCTCTCTTTTTCTCACCTAGAGTTCAAAATGATTTACAAACTTCTTCTTCTATTTATATGCAACCTGAAAATTGCTTCTACATGAATCTACAAACTTTCCATTAATGGTTGTAATAACTATCTACCTAAAAACTTAGCTTCAGAAATTAATTCGACTGGTTTAGATTCCTAAATCGTGGACACTTCACTCTTGTTAGACTGACAGACAAGATCTGAGTTGATACGGACTCTGATAGAGTCGGCTGAGATCCGATACAGATTTGCAAGTAATTAATATTTCCAACACTCCCCCTTAATTAAGAGCAGATGGGGATTTTTTTTAAACAAAATTTACAAAATGTTTCAGAGCTTAGATTTTCTCTATGCATGACAAAGTTCAATGTACAGAACTTGTCATTCCAAGATAACTACGCAAATACTGGAATGTGTCCTTTGCCAATGGTTTTGTAAAGATGTCTGGAAGTTGATCTTCAGACCTGCAAAATTCCAAACAAATTTCTTTGTTGTTCACCAACTCTCTTATGAAATGAAACCTTATGTCGATGTGCTTGGTTCTCTTATGAAACACATGATTCTTTGATAATGCAATGGATGAATTGTTGTCGCAGAAGATGGTTGTCGGTTCTTGTTGGTTCTATGATAAGTCTTTTAACACTCTCTACATCCAGACAGCTTGACACGCAGTGCTTGTAGCTGCAACATACGCTGCTTCTGCTGAAGACAGGGTTACTATGGGTTGTTTCTTTGAAGCCCATGAAACAACACATGTACCAAAATTAAATGTGTACCTAGATGTGCTCTTTCTATCATCTATGCTGCCTCCATTGTCACTGTCAATGTAGCCAGTAAGTTTAAAATTTTCTGAGTTTGAATACATAATGCCAAGGTCTTTTGTGCCACTTCGATACCTCAGAATTGTTTTACCTGCTTGCAAATGTGAATATTTTGGTGACTCCATGAATCTTGAGATCAAACTTACTCCATATATTATGTCTGGTCTTGTTTTTGTTAAATACATTAGGCTTCCTACAAGCCTAGGATATACAACTGATCCATGATCATCCTTGCTCAATTTTAAACATGTTATTACTGGTGTTGGGGATGTCTTGCAATTAGACATGTTAAATCTTTTTAAAACTTCACTTGCATACTTTAAATGTGATATAAAGATACCACTTTCATACTATTGAACTTCAATGCCCAGAAAAAACTTCATAAGCCCTAGATAAGTCATTTCAAATTCACTTTCCATGACTGTTTTAAATTCTTCTATGCGAAAGTCACCAGTAAATATTAAATCATCTACATACAGGAAGACAATTATCATCTTACCTTGCTCATCAACTTTGGTGTACAATGTCAGTTCACTTTCACTTCTATGAAATCCATTCTCATTGAGATAAGAATCAATTCGACTGAACAAAGCTCTAGGAGCTTGCTTCAAACCATAGAGTTCCTTTTTCAACTTGTACACTTTATGCTCTTTACATGGAACTTCATATCCTTGTGGTTGTTCCAAATATACTTCCTCTTCTATATATCCATTCAAAAATTCTTACTTAACATCCATTTTATAAACAGGCCATTTGTTTTGTGCAGCAATGGCCAAGACTGTTCTAACTGTAACCATGTGTGCAACACGTGCAAACATTTAATTGAAGTCTATGCTGGGTTTCTGGGTGAACCCTCTTGCTACCATTCTTTCTTTGTGCCTCTACACATTCCCATCAGCATCTTGCTTCATCTTGTAAATCCATTTGACATTGATTACATATTTGTCTTTTGGTACATCAACCAGCTCCCATTTCTAGTTCTTCTCAATGCATTCTATTTCTTCCTCCATGGATTGTGCCCATACTTTTTCTTCGACAACTTCTTCAAATGTTAGTGGATCATATATAAGATAAAATAATGCAAAGAGAGAGAATGAATTTGGTGTACCAGCTTCATATATTTCACACAGACTTATTGGCTTCACTGATTTTTTCGATGTCGAACTCGACGAAATGCTTGATGGAGTCTGTTGTCCTCTTGGTGTGCTTTTCAATCGTCCTTGTGCTAAACCATGTCGCTATTTCATGGGAGTCGACAGTTCTACAACCGGTTGACTTACATATGGTGTTTGAACCACTTCCTCTGCCATCTCATTAATTTCGAGACTCGACACAGTCTTGACATTTGTGTCGACAATTCCATCCCATGATTCATTCTCGACCAATTATCACTTTCCTTGTGACAAGATCATACAGCTTGTATGCTTTTGTGTCTTCATAATAGTCGACAAAAATACATTTATGTTCCTTGTTTTCTAGCTTCTTTCTCAGCTCATCTGGAACATGAGCATATGCAACACAACCAAAAAATTTTAAATGAGAAACACTATGATTCATACATGTCCATGCTTCTTGAGGAACTTTGTTCTCCACACTCTTTGTCGGACACCGTTTCATAATGTATACAGCAGTTGCAACTGCTTCACCCCAATATTCATTTGGAAAATTCTTGGCTGCCAACGTGTTGTGTGCCATCTCCATGATGATTCTATTCTTTCTTTTGGCAACACCATTTTGCTGAGGTGTATACCGTGTAGTGAATTGATTTTGTATGCCATGGGTCTTGAAAATTTTTAAAAATTCATTTGAAACATATTCACCGCCTCTGTCCGTCCTTAAGATCTTGATGCGGTGTCCACTCTAGTTCTCCACGAGTGCCTTGAACTCCTGAAAATAACTAAATGCATCAAATTTATGTTTCAGAAAATATACCCATGTTTTTCTTGAGTAGTCATTAATAAAGTAAGAAAATAATTGCAACCACCAATGGATGATGTTTGAATTGGACAACAAATATCAGAGTGCACAATTTCAAGTGGTGTGTGTGCTCTATAAGACTTTTCGACTGGAAAAGTCTCTCTATGCTGCTTGCCAAAAGTGCAGCCTTCACAAACCATTTCTGGTCTGTCGATCAATGGAAATCCTTTCACCATATTCTTTGTGTGCAGTAGCTTCATCCCACCAAAATTCATATGTCAAAATATGAAATGCCACAACCATGATTCATCTTGAACTTCTGTTTGAAATGCAACTTGAAAATCGGCACTGCCATTTTATTTCTTGTCGAGGGGATTGAGTGTTTCTTTACTTTCTTCCTTGAATGTAGCTGCTGTAATTTTCTTCCCTTCCATGTCGGGAACTATCCTTAATGGAAACAAGCGATTGCTTATCATTGACACTTTTTCTATCAGCTAGTTGCTTGGACGCTTGTCTTTAATCACACAGTGATTATCTTCTATGTAGACTCTATAGCCTTTTTGTATCAGCTGTCCAATGCTTACAAAATTATGTTTCAGACCTTCGACATGATAGACATTAGGGATATACTTACTCTCCCCTTGTTTGGTTAGAATACCAATAGTACCTTTTCCCAAAATAGTAACTTGGACATTGTTTCCAAGTGTAACATCAGTTTGAACTGAGTTATCTAGACTGGAAAACAAATTTAAATTACCAGTCATGTGATTGTTGCGGCCTGAATCTAAGTACCATATGTCATGTGGACTTTCTTGAAACACATTGCATTCAGTTGGAGATGTAGATGCCATTAACATTGCACTTGTCGGAGTGTTGGTGTTGGTCGACTTATTTGGGCTTTTCCTTCCTTGGTCATATTGTTTCTTCCTACATTCATATGCATAATGACCAAATTTATTACAATAATGACATTGAATTTTTTATTTATCAAACCTCTGGCCACTTAGCTGACTTGGATTCTAATTCTCTCCTCTACCAGCAACATTTGCAGGACTTCTGCCTCATCCTCCTCTGGAAGAAATTATTCCTCTGCCTTTGGAGTTGTTTCTCCCCCTGCCTCTACCACGGCTTATGGATGACTGTGCTGCGAATGCACCTTCCAATGATGTTTGTGTTATGTTGAGCCTGTGTTCATAATTGATGAGTGAAGCTTGCAGCTCCTCAATGATAAACACCGACATGTCTGTGTGTTCTTCCAAGGTCACAACTAAGGATTCAAATCTTGAGGGAAGACTTCTGAGAATTTTTTCAACAACTATTTGGTCTTCTATGGCTTCTCCATGAGATTTCAGTTGGTTAATCAAACCAACAACTTTGGTGTAGAATGAGTCTACCGACTCTGAATCTTTCATGGACAGAGATTCAAAGTCTCTTCTCAGAATCTGCAACTTGGAAGTATTTACCTTGCCCAAGCCTTGCTATGCGGTCTCTAATGTATCCCACGTCTACTTAGCATTAATTGCTACTGCTACTCTTGGGAGTATGCTTGCATGCATGACTTGATGTATGCAGAACAGAGCTTTTCCATCTTTCTTCCTATGTTCCCTTAGGACATCTTTCTCAGCTTGTGTGAGATTGTTATATGCTATCTGATCTATTGGTTCTGCATAACCTTGCTGGACTATCTCCCATACATATTGAACTCTACACAAATCATTCATTGTTATAGACCAATATTCATAATTCTTTCCTATAAAAATTGGAGTTTGCAATGAACCAGAAGTGGAAGCTATTTTTAATTTTTAATTTTCCTTAGTGTTATAGATGATTTTACCACACATGGTGAATCACATTTTTACGGCCTTCCCTGTCCCTCTGCAGAATCCTTAGACCCCATGGACCATTTTTGTACTTTTGATGTTTTCAAGATCATCCCTAAAAACATGCAAAAATTGCCATACGTGACTTTTAAACCCTTTCTCACGTATATACACGGGTTTGACCCCTAAAACCGCGTACGTCGAGATGTGTGCAAAAATCCAAATTCTTTTGGAGTTTTCCTTGATGTGGATCCGACTCACTTGTCTCTTGGCCTTCCATATGCCTTGAGATCGCTCGGATTCAACCTTTCATTATCCCATTGAAGAGCTATATAAGGAACCCTTTGGATACATTGAAGGAAAGAGGAATTGAGAGCAAGAAAACTATAGTCCATTGTTGCCGAAGCTTATACTTGAGTCTGCATCCCTTTGTCCCTTGGAGCACCTTTGTGTTCTTCCCAAGCATGCCTTTTGCTTGTGAGATTGCTATCGAGAGATGGAGGATTGAAGTGGTGGAGGTCCAAGTGGTGGAGGTCCAAGTGGTGGAGGTTGTCTCTATTGTAATCTCTTTTTTATATTAATAGAAATATCTTTTCCTATCCAATAATGCATATTTGAATGAATATTTGATCCTGGATTATTTCAAATGCTTATATGTTATTGATTATATATGCTAGAGTAGGTCTAACACGATTATATATAGCATGCTTGTCTTGTTTATTGAATGTTGAGGAATCAATTTATCAATTCAAGCTGGAGTTGGAAAGCTCAACGAGGATCTACATCAACTGTCCAGAATAAGGTACGAATCGAGATCCTTTAGTGTTACCTATTTGGTTTCTCTTGCATATATGAAAGGATTGATTTCTGGAATCAAGATGTCTGTTGTGGTACCCCAAGCCATAGGAATTTCTCTCCATAATAGAATTGGCGACTCCGCTGGGGATGTTCCTTGTTTTTTTGGGGGGTTTGGGGGCACAATGTGCTCAGATATTCTTGACTTGCTCTTTGTTTCTCCTTGTTTTTGTGTTGCATTATATAGTATGTTCATCCATTGACACTCCCATTTATTGGTTTGACCCTTGGCCTGCTTTTTACCACTGTCTTCTCTATATACATAGGTTTTTGGCTAAAAGTCATGTACATACGTGGATTTTTGGCCAAAAGTTGCGTATACATGTAGATTTTTGGCCAAAATCCATGTATACATGCAGTTTTTTGGCCAAAAGTCACCTATATACACAGTTGTTCTTTAAGCAGTCGTGTACATCCTACGTTTTGGTAATTTTGATGTTGTGGGAAGTTGTTGGGTGGGTTGTGATTGTGGTTAGGTCTTCCTTGGGTCTGATGTTCTCTAATGGATGCTTCTTTTGTGACCAGAGACCGATTTTTCATTGATTTTTCTTTGGAAGTAGTTTTAGTCATTTATCCTTTTTGTTTTTCCATTAGTGCATTACTCTTTTTTGTCTCGGTGTCTTGCTGGGCTTGTGTTTTATAATTGTTGCAGAGACTGAGAGTTTTAGATGACTTTTATTGTATTTTTCATTCTTTTATATTGAAAAATACAAAGTAGTTGCACTCTTAGTTGCATCTTAGATATGGATTTGAGGAGGTACTTGCATTGGATTGCTTGGATGAGAGTTGTTTTTAGGCTTTCATATAGGAAGAATTGCATTGGCATTCGGAAAGGAATATATATTTATGCATCTCATGTAGTGGCATACCCTTTTTTTCATTTGACAAATATTGCACTTAGCATTGTTTGTTATGGTGTGCACTTTTATTTCACTACTAAGTCTTCATATCACTAGTTGCACGGCCATTTCCCTTTGAGTAATTATAGCTAAGTAAAATCAACGCTTAATTAAAATGGATTATACTATTTTCTTTTGCAGGGTACACCAACAAGATTAGGTTTTAGGGTCTTGGAATAGTTCATTGTGAGTAAATTCTCCAAGACCACTAAACAAAACATGTATGTGTCTGTCCAGGTGAGAGTGTGAAATTCCTTGGTATAATTAGTGTTTCACAGGATCCTCCTCTTACAAGGGAGTTAAGCACGAGGCAGTGTGATCGGTTATTAATTGGGATGACCCCCAATAATAACCGAGTAGCACCGAAGATATTTCCAGGATTGTATTCATATATGGGGGCTCTTTCGAGAGTTTTGGGCTTTGTTACCCTACCCATATGGTCAATCCCACCTGCGACTGTCTGCCTAAGCATTGGTTATATTGAGGTGACCTTAGTGGCCTTACCTAGGTTATCAAGGGGGTACTTTACAAGGGTTATTCTGTAGGTGTCCCGGCCAGGTTGAGGTCAGACAGCACAGTCGCTATATGCGTTGAAGCTGAGGGCCACAATAATTGGTTATGAAACTCTGCTTGTTGTGTATAGGAGTCTCAAGCGTCTCCTAGGTGAGACGTACCTGCTACATTCGGGAGCTCACATATCCTCCCCTTGGTTTGCTTGTATTTTTGTTGTAGATTTTCTTAGAAGTGTGGTCTTTGTGCACTAGTTGGCCTTTGGGATCGTGGTTACTTTAGTATATTTATTCTCTCTTGAGTTCAAGTCCTTTTATTTTTTGCATGCCTGGTATCCCATCACCCATCCTTGGTCCTAGTGCAGACCCTGGTGTAAGACTTGGGGGCATTACAGCCCCTTACCCTACTCATAGATTTGGGAGTGGTCACATTCTGCCCTGTACTTCATCTGTGGAGGATGTTGACTCCCTTCTCTCGGTCTTTACACCGGTGGTCACCCTCATGGGGGTGGTTGTGGATGTGTGAACGTTGGGTCTACACCTTACTTTCCTTTTTTATGTCTTATCATTCACCGCGTTGTTTCCTTTGGGTTCATTTGTCATGATTATTCCTCCCTATATCCTATAGTTTGGATTCTTTATTGACTATTTTGGGTTGTTTTGGACTAATATGGTTGTCATGTAGGGTCCAGTTTTTGTACACTCCCTCCAAGGTTTCAACCTATTCATTCCTATCACAGGTATTATGTCTGAACTGGCATATAGGTTATGATATCACATGTGCTTGCACTTATGCATTTCCTTATGACTGTTCTATCTTAACCTTAGGTACGAACCCATTCCATTGTATCACAGAACCTTCATGATGTTGTTAGAAGTGGTACTATGTGAATGGTAGAGCTTTCCTATACATGGGTGTCCTAGTTAGCTCCCCTTTGAATTTGGTACCCATGATGTGAGTCCTCTCTTATGTCCGAGAGTCCTTTGTATAGTACCTCCATGACTTTGAGCAAGAGCCTCATACTCCTATTTATCTTTTTGCTGGCTTGTTTCCCCAGGACTCCCTTATGTCAAGTTGTGATTGCATTATCATGAGATTTGCTTTCCTCATTAACCCTTATGCTGGCTTCCCTGACTTTGAGTATCACCCATATAGCCCAATATTGTATCATGTCTAGCCATGCAGAGCCATTTTATATATCTTTTGCAGCTTGATTCCCCATTTTTACCGGGAGGGGACCTTCCCCTGAGTGTCGTTATCCTACACATGTGTCCTTGCATTGAGCACAGGTATGTTCTGCTGCTTAGAACTAGTTTGTTTTCCCATTAACACCCATCTCCTCCTAGTATGTAACTATAAAGCACTTTTATTCTTCTTCAAGCTTTTCAAAATATTTGAAAAATTCCAAAAAAAAACCAAAAAACCAAAAAGCTGGATAAGAAAAGATGTTATCTTTGGCAGCAGTCGAGTCGTGTCGCCTTCAAATAGAGCACTGTATATCACATCTGTTGGTTGGGTAATATTTTGATTTTAGGAGCTGTACTCGTTTCTCTGAGTTTATCTCCACCGACTAGTTAAGCTTCCAGTCCCTATGGAGCCTCTGTCGATGCATCCTATGTCACAGAGATGTCCCAGTTTTGTATATCAAGTCTATGATGCCTACATTCAGTCATTATTTGCCATTATGCTCTTTTTTGAAGGGATTTGAAACCTGAGTCGGCCATTTCTCAGTTATCTTGACTTTGCATGTCGGCCATTTTCGGTAGAGTTACTGGTTCATGCACCTTATGATAGATTCCTTCCACATTATATAGCTTTGCTAAGTACCTCGTATTGGATGATGGGGGATGCCTTAATGCACTCCTTCCAGCGGATTTCATCCCATCGAATTCATATCATTTATTTTGGGATAGGAATCTAGAGTCATGTTTGAGTGCCTTGAGAATTGCATTAATCAGTGGCAGGTTCTCTTGCCATCGACAGTTTTTGGGAATACATCAATGCCCCCTGGTCGATGGATTCTCTCAAGTGTTCGACCTCAACACATTTATTCACACTTGTTAGTTTGCACTCTAGTACCTTGATTTTCATTTTCATTATTGGTGAGTGATCTCACGTCTGTTAACGGTATACATCAATGACCGGTAATCAGACGATGGACTACTATGTTTAACCTTGACACCTCTATTCACATAGTAGGACATGTACTCGTAGTGGTTTGTGTAGAAGACCTTCCAGATTGGTGGCATCTCTTATATGCTACCTCCTTGATCGTGCCAATGTTCATGAGATTTCAGCTCTCGTGACTTGATTCCAGTATATGTCAGACATTTCCAGCCATTATGGAGATCTTGATCCATTATATATCTTCAGTCTTTATAGAGATCATGATCCTTTGTATATCTTCATCATGGAGATTCTGATCTATTTATATTGTATGTGGTGATGACCACACATGTCATATTGTATCATGCCTATTGCACTCTTATGTATCCAGGACTGCTATATCTATTTGCAGTTATGTGCAGAGTTGTATCATTGTATAGCACTGATTGGATGGTTGGTTCTTCCACTGGGTTCTTCATCACTTCACTTCTGGGATGGATTTATAATGTATTTCGGCCATCGTATGACCCCTCTGACCTCACACATTAGGGGGCATCTGTTATAACTGATTTTACCACACATGGTGAATCACATTTTCATGGCCTTCCCTATCCCTCTGCAGACTCCTTAGACCCCATGAACCATTTTTGTACTTTTGATATTTCCAATATCATCCCTAAAAACATGCAAAAAATGCCATACGCGGCTTTTAAACCCTTTCTCGCGTATATACGCAGGTTTGACTCTTAAAACCTCGTACATCGAGATCTGGGCAAAAGGCCAATTTCTTTTGGAGTTTTCCTTGATGTGGATCCGACTCACTTGTCTCGTGGCCTTCCATATGCCTTGAGATTGTTTGGATTCGACCTTTCATTACCCCATTAAAGAGCTAGATAAGGAACCCTTTTGATACATTGAAGGCAGGAGGAATTGAGAGCAAGAAAACTATAGTCCATTGTTGTCAGAGCTTATACTTGAGTCTACATCCCTTTGTCCCTTGGAGCACCTTTGTGTTCTTCCCAAGCTTTCCTTTTGCTTGTGAGCTTGCTATCGAGAGATGGAGGATTGAAGTGGTGGAGGCCTAAGTGGGGGACTCAGTTTCTCTGATTCGCAGACGTGCTGACAGAGGTTGTCTCTATTGTAATCTCTATTTTATATTAATAGAAATATGTTTTCATGTCCAATAATGTGTATTTGAATGAATATTTGATCCATGGATGATTTCAAATGCTTATATGTTATTGATTATATATGCTAGAGTAGGTCTAAGACGATAATATATAGCATGCTTGTCTTGTTTATTGAATGCTGAGGAGTCAATTTATCAATTCAAGCTGGAGTTGGAAAGCTCAACGGGGATCTACATCAACCGTTCAGAATAAAGTATGAATCGAGATCCTTTAGTGTTAGATATTTGGTTTCTCTTGCATATAGAAAATGATTGATTTATAGAGTCAAGTTGTCTGTTGTGGTACCCCAAGCCATAGGAATTTCTCTCCGTAACACTTAGAAAATTATTTTTCCACTTTTTAAGACAATATTTCTTTCCTAAACCTTGCTTTGATGCCACTTAGCAAAAACTGAGCCGACAGACTTCACTTATTGCTCAGTTATAAAAAAAAAATCACGTCTTTTTCTTTTTACTTGTCGGGTGAAACAGACTAGACAAGTATACCAATATGGTCGGCCTTTTAGACCCGACTATTTTAACAGGTTTTACTTCGACCACTTGTCAGCTTGACCACTTCGATAACTTGTCGGTTTGACCACTTCGACAACTTGTCGGTTTTACTCAACAGTTTTACTTGGACTCACTTGCTCTGGTTTGGTTTTAGTCGGAATTTACAAATGATATTTCTTAGTCTAAAAGACTTAAGAAATTACAAATGATTTACAGACTTCTTCTTCTATTTATAGGAAACCTCAAAATTGCTTCTACGTGAATCTACAGACTTGCCATTAATGGCTGTAATAACTGTCTACCTACAAACTTAGCTTCAGAAATTAATTTGACTAGTTTAAATTGCCAAATCGTAGACACTTCACTCTTGCCAGACTTACCGACAAAATATAAGTTGATATGGACTCTGACAGAATCACATGAGCTCCATTAATGTAAAAATAAAATCATTATCAAGATAAACATGAAACCAAATAAAAAAATCTCGCTATTCGAATGGAGGTCAATGTCAATAGCCATCTTACGAGTGAACCGCTATTCCATATATAATGAAATCCATATCATCTAGAAATTTCTTTATCCAAATATATATAACTTTTATTTTTAACACCATCCACGTTTGTGAAATTTAATAAACCATGACTTCATATAACAAATACATATATAATAAAATAATGCAAATACTAGACAAAGGTTTAGTCAATGTTCATAATTTCATTTTAATGGTTGAATGGTTTTAATATTTCACATTAATACTTGCAACCTAGCTTAGCTTGTTAATTGCCTCTTTCTTATTTAGTTCAAGTTTTTAATTATATTGTAATCTGGTTGGTTCCATTTCTCAAAGGAATAATTTCCTCCCCAAAGGATTGTTGCAGCCTCAGAAAAACGTGGGATACCGTATGGATTACAAAACCATATGCATAAATACTTATGCATGTTCATTATAGGGTTATTTCCCAAAGAGGCAGGTGTAAATATAAATAGGGAGAACATGCACGGAGAATAAAGGACAACTAGTGCCATCGAAAAGATAACCGTTGGGAGAATATAAAGCATAGACACTGATCACCTTTATACATTTTGAAGGGACTATGTGCCTCTTGCTTTACTAAATGCACATAAATATATATATTGAATGAAACAGATTATTTTCTATCCATCATATTTTTACACTGGACCTGGACCTGCACTCGAGGACAATCATTATGTATCTCATCGATGATACTCAACGATTTAAGATGTGCATATGGACTATCCATAGGATGTGCATATGACTATCACATAGTTACCAAATTCAGGGAATTCGCCCATTGAGAATAGGTAAGAAATTTATATATTCAGGTAGCTATATGCATTGAGAATATGTCAACAACTCTGTACATATATTAAATCAACATCCACGGCATAACCAATAATAGTTGTGTGACAAATTTTCTTTTAGTTATCTGAATATGAGAAAATAGGGTTTAGATTTTTGCTCACTTGGAGTTCTCATGAATTGTTTAAATTTAAAATTAGATAGAATTGGTAATTATGTCTTTAAACCGTCCATTGTTTCTTTTTAGAATTTGGAATAATTAGTGGTTAAAACATCATTATATCCGACATTGGAAGTAACTTCAGAATAAGATTTTAATTATAAGTGAATGAATATTTTTTCTTTTTATTGTACCATTTCAGTACTAATTGGACAGTAACACAGGCAATGTTAGACCATAACAACTTCAAATTTAATTCAAAACTGGCAGCTGAAATTCCAATTTAATCTTCCCAAATTTCAAATTTAGGCATTTGAAAATTATTACATTCTTACAATCTGAACATAATTCATGGTTTGTGTGGATATATTCATGGTTTGTGAATCCACCCAAATTATCAAAATTGCAATTAGATTTGGGTATAAGGAAAGAGCTCATTTATATTTAAAACTACTATTACATTTACAATCTGAACATAATTCATGGTTTGTGTGGACATAATCATAGTTTGTGAATTCAACAGAATGATCAAAATTGCAATTAGACTTGGGTATAAGGAAAGAGCTAATTTTTATTTAAAACTACTATTACATAGTCTTCTCCCTATGTTTAAATCCTTATATACTCAAGTGTTTAAATACTTATATTCCGAGGCTCAGTGGTAATGAAGAAGAGAGTTGTTCTCTTTCTACTCATAACTCTAGAAACAAATATTGTACTCTTCAATAATTTTGTTAGTAACATTGAAGTGAAAGATTTTCCAAAACTTGATAAATTGGCCCTAACCTATTTAAGAATGCCAGTAAAATCGAGCATATTAAGTAAGAATAACAATTATAAATACAACACCCCGGATCATAATGAGAATGATTACGCGAAAGGGAAGGAAATGGTGAAGTAATTCAAAGCATATGAGCCATAGTGTACAAGCATCTGCCTTCCCTTTCCACAGTCAACTCGGTTTCCAAAGCATTGATTTGCAAACTCATCCATTGCAAAACCTCGCCAAAAAAGTACTCCGTTGTCTTTATACTGCATACATCAGACAAACTTAGAAACGCTACACAAAAACCTTGACGCTATTGCACACTGATAAAATCATATATTTATGTGTTGAGGATAAACCTACCTTGTCTCTGTGCTTCATGACATGGGCCATGAAGAACCTCAGCAAATCAATATCTTATTACATAGATGAGTGTTACATATAAAGGATATCAAAACCGTTATCTACAGTTAGATAATGAGATTACTAACTAATAATTGAAATATATTTACAATGTAATCCCGAAGGATTACTCAACATTCCCCCCTTAATCCGAAGAGACATCTGACATGCCAAGCTGCATTCTAAATTTTTCAAACTTTTCACGGCCCAATGCTTTAGTAAAGATATCTGCAATTCGCTTAGAAGTAGGACAATGTGTCAGATGAATGGTTTTGGCCTCAACATGATGTTGAATCAAGTGATATTTGGTGTTGGTATGTTTGGTTCGATCATGGAATTTTGGATTCTTGGCCAATTGAATTGAAGAAGTGTTGTCAACAAAGAGAGGCGTTGAATTCATTTGTTTCTCCTGCAAGTCTTCTAGTATTTTACGAAGCCAAATGATTTCTTTTATGGCTTGAGCTGCTGCAACATATTTGGCTTCAGTTGTAGAATCATCAGGAACAAATTGCTTTCGTGATCTCCATGTGATAGTTGTTGATCCAAGGTTCATCAAATAACCTGAAGTAGAGACCCCGTGCTCTTTATCTCCATCAAAATCAGACTCTAAATAACCTATGAGATGAAAGTCTAAAACTTTAGAATATTTGATGCCATAAGATTGAGTTCCTTTTATATATTTGAGCACTCACTTTGTTGATTCCAATGACCTTCATAGGGATGATGCATAAAACTGGAAAGTATTCCTACAGCAAAAGTTATGTCAGGACGAGTAGTAGTAAGATAAATTAAACTTCCAACAAGCTACCTGTACTTTGTTGGATCTTCAAATGTGCTACCTTCATTTGAAGTAAGCTTTAGATTCTACTCCATTGGTGTTGAAACAGGATTACAATCCTGCATACCAAATTTGTTTAATAACTCTCCAACATATTTTTTTTGAGAAATGAAAATGTGCTTTGGTTTTTTATCTACTTCAATTCCTAAATAATAATGTAATAATCTCAAATCTGTCATATCAAAAACCTTTTTCAACTCTTTTTTGATAGATACTATATAATCATCATTATTTCCTATGATAAGCAAATCATCCACATAGACAACTAGATATACAACCGATCTTCCAACTTTCTTGACAAATAAAGTTGCATCATCTAGATTGAAGTGCTTATAATTCAATTTGAGAAGATGCTCAATTAAATTTTCATACCAAGCTTGGGGTGCTTACTTTAAACCATATAAATATTTGACTAATTTGCATACCTTCTGTTCTTGACCTTTGATAGCAAAGCCTTCAAGCTGATCCATATACACATCTTCTTTTAAGTCTCCATTCAAAAATGGGGTTTTAACATCCATGTGATATATCTTCCATCCTTTTTGTGTTGCTAATGAAAACAAAGTTCGAATGGTTCCCCATTTAGCTGTAGGAGCAAATGTTTCTATGTAATCAACACCTTCTTTCTGTGCATACCCTTTTGCTACAAGTCTCTCTTTGTGTTTGTCAAAGGACCCATCTGCTTTATATTTATTCTTATATATCCACTTGCATCCAATCGGTTTGGTTCCAATTGGAGGATTCACCAACCTCCAAGTTCCATTTTTTATGAGAGCATCATACTCTCTTTGCATTGCACTTTTCCATACATCACTATTTACTGCTTCTTGAAAAGAAGTAGGTTCATCAAATGCATGAAAGTTTGATTCACAATCTAATGTTATAAAATCATCATACCTTTTCAGAAATGTCTTAGTCTGTATCAATCTATGAACTTCTTGTTGTTGTGGTGTTTGCTGTGTTTCTTCTTTAAGAACAGGTTCTACATTATCCATGATACTTAGTTTATCCATTCCATTAACAATATCATCAACTATCTCATCTTCTATTTCATCAACTTGTGCATTAGAAGGAAATTCCAAAACTTGACTTAGAACAGGAATCCCCCCTTCAATATTTGGAAGTTCATTATCCATTTCATGATAGATTTTTTTAGAATGAAATCTATCAAGCTGAGAAAGTTGTTTATCAATAGTGAGTGCATCTTTCTCAAACTCAAGAAATATAACATCTCTAGAAACAATAAACTTCCTGTTATCTTCATCATACAACCTATAAGCTTTAGAAGTATTAGAATATACCAAAAAAATACACTTCTGACTTCTTGCTCCCAATTTATGTCTTTATTGCTCAGGAATCAAAGCATAACATGTGGAAGCGAAATTTCTAAAATGCTTGATAGTTGGAAGATGATCATGACACATTTCATAAGGTGTTTTGTTTTGTAGTGCGACAGAAGGACATCTATTCTTAATGTAGACAACACAAAGAACTGCTTCTCCCCAAAAAATTAGCTTGACATTCTTAAAAAACATCATCGATCTTACCATATTCAACAATGTCCTATTCATACGTTCTGCCACACCATTTTGTTGTGGATTATAAGGAATAGTTGTTTGATGTTTAATACCATTCTCTTACAAAGATTTTTCAAAATCTTGAGATGTATATTCACCACCGTTATCAGTTCGAAGGGTTCCAATATTGAGTTGAGCTTCATTTTTAAACCATAAGTGAAAATTTATGAATGTATCAGAAGCTTGACATTTTGCTTTTAATAAATAAACCCAACACATCCTCGTAAAGTCATCAATGAAAGTCATGATATATTTGTTACCATTTGCTGATGGAACAGGCATGGGCCCACATAAATCTGAGTGAATAAGACCAAGCTTTCTTGAAGCTCGAAACATAGAATCATTAAAAGGTTGTTTACTATGCTTGCCTAAGATACAAGCATCACATGGTTAAAGTTGTCTTGGAATAGTAGGAAGCCCTTGAACTCCATTCTGTTTCATAATCCTGAGACTGTCATAATTAATACGACCAAATCTAGCATGCCACAATAAGATGGAAGATAAATTACTATTATGCCGAACCAAATTGGCAGAATTTTGTGAATTGGATGATGTACCATTCAACTTTAAAATATTGCTATCTTCCACTCCATTCATTACATTCACATTATCACAAGCTCTTCTAATTTCAATGATACCATCAAAAATATGTATCGAGTGATTTTGTTGTCTAATTTGCACAAGAGATATTAGATTTCTCTTCAATTATGGAACATACAGAACATCAGAAAGTATATAATCAGCACGTCCTGATAATTTCAATCTAACAGAACCAATTCGTGAAGGTTTTAACTGAGACTTATCTACCAAATGTACTAGCCCGTCAATTTGATCACTAAACATTTCAAAGAAGTCTTTTCTAAATGGCATATGACATGTGGATCCAGTATCCAATAACCAAAGATCATTCCATGAAAACGAAGTACTGAAAGCTTCTTCAATTCCTATATTACAATGTGCAACAACATACTGTGTAGATTCAGGAGGGTTACCATTATCATTTCCTTTATCTTGTACTTGCTCGTTCTTGTTAACAATTTTATCCCAGGAAGTTCTACAACCAGTTTTTCCACATCGATAACATTGTTTCTCTCCTTGATTAAATCTTCCCCCCCTTCCTCTATACTGTCCTCTTTGTCCACTACCTCGACCTCTGCTTCTATTTTCATCCTTTACAAATTCTTCTTTTGATTTGTGTCCTTTCTGTGCAAGACATAAAGTTTCTTCAATGGGTTTAGACTCCTTCTTCCCAAATGCTCTCTCTTTCTGCAATTTTCTCATCAAGTGTTTTAAAGGTCATAGCTTTAATTTGGCCACTAGATTGAAGTGATTCTAAATAATGAGTATAGGTAGAATATAGAGCTTTAATAAATGTAGTAAGTTGAATGTCAACTTTTACACCAGTTGCATCAATATCATGGAAAATGGCTCTAATTTTAGAAGCAAGTTTCATTGGATGTTTATATTTTATTTCTAAGTTAAATAATTTCATCAAGAGTTGTATGATTTCAAGCTTAGAATGTGAATTATACAAATCTTTTAGTTTCTTTAATGCTTCCCAAGTACTTTTGCTAGAAACTAAATGTCTACTTACTTCTTGACTTACAGAGGCAATAATCAAGGCATAAGCCTTCTTGTCCTTGCTTTTCCATAATGCTAACTCTTTGGCATTAGTAGGTGGTACTGGTCCACTTTTATCCACTTCATTTATTGCTTCTCCATCTTTCTTATCTTCTAAATTTTCATTTTCACAAATTCCATCCCACATATCATTAAAAATAAGGGTATTTTAACTTTACGAAACCATTCCTGATAATTTTCTTTTCCAGACAAAATAACTCCAACAATTGAAATTAAAGAATTCATTGAAATTTACTATATAGTAAATTTTTGTGTACAAAATACAGTCTGAAATATTCTTTTCCTCTTAGCCAATGTTCTTTAAAATCTTTTTATCTTCTAAAAAGATTTCCCGAAAGGTTTAATATTTCAATTTAAAAAACCTTGTACTCAAATATAAATGGTTGTTTAAAAACTTTTATTTTCTGAAAAGAACTCCCCAAAGATTTGATAATTAATTTAAAGAAACCATTGCACGAAAATATAAATGATGGCTCTCTTCCTTTTTTTTCTCTTTTTAAAAAAGAAAATAATTCTTCAAAACAATTACCGAAACAATTTACGTGCAGTCTCCTCTTAATGTGTAGTGTTTGTCTTTCTTCCATGATCTTTACTAAGAAGCTCTCCTTTCTTCCTTTCTTGGTGATAGCTCCTTTGCTGGATCCTCCTTCACAGGCTCCTTCTTTCTTACCAATTCTTTGCTTCCTTTGCTCTGATACCACTAACACAGGCCGTGAAGAACCTCAGCAAATCAATATCTTATTACGTAGATGAGTGTTACATATACAGGATATCAAAACCATTATCTACAGTTAGATAATGAGATTACTAACTAATAACTGAAATATTATTTACAATGTAATCCCGAAGGATTACTCAACACTTCATAAAAGATGGTATCCATAACTTGAATAATCACCATGTCACTGTACATTTTTAGTGTGAATTCCTTGTTAACCTATTTATAAAACTAGAACCCTTATGTCTCAGTTTCGAAAGTGACAACAAATAGTTAGAACATAAGCCAGGACAAAATCACACATATTAAACTGTGTAGAGATATCGGTTATAAATTTTCCATCAACAACTGCCAGGGAAATGGGTTTACAATAGATATTTTTTTTCGAAGTTACAAACCTCTTCCAAATCATTTCCTGCAATCTGGTGACCATGGTCGTCCAAAATCCTGTAACATCAGGGTTCTTTGTAATATGTTTCAGATAAAAAATCCATATGATATGTATATCTCACCTTTTCCCATTCCAGGATCCTCAATCTACCACATAGAACAAAAAAAAATAAGAGACATAACAATCAAAAAATGATATAAGAACTATATATACGAATATGCAGAAGGTGGAAAAGAAAGCATCGCCTTCATATCCGTTCAATTTAGTCCCTTGGGAAATAGCTGAGTTTAGTTAAGAGAATAATTTACCTGTGTTTCATGCATTTCATCCTTTGGTTTTCTAACCGTTTTTTCATCATCACACTGCCTTCTAGATTCAGTATTTAGAAGCCAGTGCTTGTTAGAGATTGCCATAGCAGGCCACCAATATGGTGATTCCCATACAACATAAGGCCTGGATATATCAATAAGACTATGTTTAACATAATAACAAACAGATGGCCTTGCTACAACCTGGAAATAGCTAACTCCAAGAATCCAATTCAACCGACTTGCATATCTTCTACATAGGAAGGCAGTGGCCATGGCTTTGAATGAACTCAAGTTGAACTTCTGAACAACAATAAAATGGCTTTGACTATTTGATGGCTTTGAATGAATTCAGATTCAACTTCATTGATCTACGCAACAATCTCTCAGAACAATATTTATTGTATTGTGGCAGTTTGCATTAATGTTATGGAATATATATGACAAGCAGGTAAAAAACTTTGGATAGAATACCAAAAATCATATCATAAAAAGCCATAAAGAGAAGGAATCCTTCACTGTATCAGATGTAGATGTGGAACAATGTGAAAGATTGGCCTGCATTTAAATCAGTGGCAGCAAATGCATTTAAATCAGTGATAGTAAAGGGGTGGGAAACACAAAACTAGGAAGAGTCAACCTCTAGAAACCAATAGCAATTTAAATAAATATACTTTTAAAAATTGTTTTTAGTATAAACTCTAAACAACAAAGTTAAAACTATAGTAAACTGAAAAATTAATGTCTTCAACCAAATACTATATGTCAAGGACATAATAATTATAAAAAGGATGTAAGATATAAAATTATATAGATAAAATGAGTCATGATTGAATAGTGGAACTTTTACAAAGATACGAATATAATATTTTGAGGAAACGTTTTTAAAAAATAATTTGAAAAGGGAAGCTTGTCCTTTTTTTTGCAAGTTGAGAGTTATTCTATTAAAAAAAGAAAATAGTGATACATAGGAGTTTACAAGGCAAGGAAGCAAATTTGATGATGAACATACATAGCAGTTCAAAATGAAACTGGGCCCTTCCTCCAGGAGGGAAAACAAGTCCGCAAAACCAGGACCCGCCCTCCAGGAGGGAAAACAGGCCACCAAGATGGACATAAACAAAACCCTCCCTTGTTCTTGGAGAAACCATACTATGAGCAGACAAGTTAACAGTGTGAAAATAAAAAAACCTGGTAATGTCATGCAGAAGGACACGTAGCCGTGACGAAACATGTTCAAAAAACCTAGTAGTGGCATGCAAAACTACACGTAGCCATGGCGAAACATGTTCAAGGTTTGTGATAGGGTTCCTCCACGATGGGGCAGTTGTATCCTGGTGAAGCTGGTTATGCAGGCTCGTTTGGATTGGCCTTTGAGTTTTCGCTGGAGGTATCCATCTCCTCGTCACTAGTGGGATTGTCTTCGTCCATTGTACCTGCAGGAGGCTGTTTGGTGGGGAGCGGAACAATCTTTTTTTCCACGACAAGGTTGGATGAGAACTTGCTCGTCGAGAGGGTGGAGGGTCGACATTGAGGTGGGGGAATGGAGGAGGATGGAGGGACAGGAGAGGTGGATGGGGCAACATAGGATCTTGGAGGAGCAGATGGTGCTAGTGAAGCTTCTAGAGGAGCCAACAACGAGATTCGAGCTGGAGGCTCATAGGGGGGAGGAACCAAAGGATTGAAATGAAGGACCAGTATAATGAGCAAATTCTTGAAAATACAGTAATTTTGTCTTCTCTCCAGGGTTCTTTTGACCACATTGAAATCCCCATACAATTCGTCCTCCCAATCATTGACAATCTGACACATTTCTTAAGGAATTTCCAGGTCGAAGTCATTTCTGTTGGCCTGAGCCGAGAGAGGAATATGGCGATCCTCTAAGCATCGTGACCTTGACGGCCTCTACACGGGACACCACCTTGTCTCCTAGGCATGGAGGAAAGG
Source organism: Pseudotsuga menziesii (assembly GCA_001517045.1). NCBI lineage: Eukaryota > Viridiplantae > Streptophyta > Pinopsida > Pinales > Pinaceae > Pseudotsuga > Pseudotsuga menziesii. The sequence goes on from LPNX011011379.1 coordinate 173,884, forward strand.
CTAAGATACAGAACAAATCAGAGCAGAGGAGGACGACGACTAAGAGTAGAGCAAGGTGGTGAAGCAGGTGAAGGAGGAGTTGCAAGTGCAAATGCATCAGCCCAAAACTCCATGTCGAGCATAATGAATGGCACTTTGGCCCAGGCTGGCGAGTTATGGCAACCAAGCTGTGAAGTGACGGCCAAGTCCCATCTGCATGTTTGAATGTGGCCACGTCTCCCGTCGAATTGAAGGCCCACATTGATGATGTAGCTAGTGAGATCACGCAAGGGGGGGGGGGG
>LPNX011011379.1:184862-203470 GCA_001517045.1 Pseudotsuga menziesii
CCACTATGTGAAGGGTTTCAGCATTTGTCGAAATGGCTCTACATTATTTAGTTTTTGATCTTGAATTCTTAATCCTTGAGAATTCTTGAACGCTGAAGAAAGCGGAGCGATTTACAAAACTAAACCCCAATTTTATTATGATAATTACAATGAGACAAACGAGAAGCTGTGCAATTTTCGGGTGAGTGAACTCATTGTTCCATCTATACTGTGTGATGGCCGAAACTCAGAATTCTATTGAAATCCAGAAAATTAAAACCCTAAACGCTGAAGAAGCTGGGCGAATTATTTCATCTACAAACCCAAACCGAATTACATTGCGATGTAAACAGACTAGAGGGTTTGTCCCATCGCTTGCATCAATGCAGCAATGCAGCCATTCCTTCATGCAGAAATCAAAGGAGCAGAACCAGATTGCATTCGATCAAAGGAAGGTTTAAAAACTCAGGCTCTGATACCAATGTAAAACATTTATAGATCTGAAGCCTTCAATTGATCAACATTATATAAGCAGCGGAATATATACAGCAAATTCGTAATACCTTGTTCCATTGACAGCCTGAGTTGGAATCCAGACACCTCTGCAACTGCTGCTCCTTTCCAGCAACGTATTGAAGAAACCCAGCACAGAACAGAAAGCGGTTTCTCTCTCTTTACCCTGGACCAATGCGTTCCTTCAGCCTGTATGATGGGTATTCTGAAAGGATCATTTATAGGCAGAGAGAGGACCGGTTTCCCCAAAGGCCTTCATTCTCCACCTGTCCATCAGAGTAGGAGAAAAGAAACGGCTGCCAAGAACCCGTCTCTTCATATGGACAACGTAAGAGTGATTTTTCTAAATATAGTCTTACATATACTACCTGTTCAAAGACAATCGACCGAAATCGAAACAAGAAGATAACTATATTAATATAAGATCTATGTAGAAGCACTATGATTCCTACGAGGACGCCTTCTCACGCTCTTTGTAGCAGCAACATCATGGCTCTTCGAATGCTTCGATCTATGGATTTCTGAATCTACAGAGATGGATACACACTGAAACTCTGACTGATTAGGTCTATGCAGCCGTCTTGTGCTGGACCTGTCATTCAATTTGGTAGGTGGATGTGTGGATTGGTCATACAATTGATTATTGCCATCGTCTTCAATAGTTTGCTTGCTTGTTTTCATACTCAATTTCTGCATTGACTTGACAAAAGTACGCGTAACTCTAGTACTGCCGCAGCCTCTGCCCGTCAATGTCGGCTGTTTAAGACATTTTGAAGAAACCGACCTAGTGGATGCCTTCGGAATTTTTTCAGGCTGTGGAGATATTTCTGTGGCTTCAGCTACTGCAATATATTTCTTGACTTCGTGATTGTAAGACAATCTAGTGTCGTCCATGTCATAACCACTGTTTTTCCTCAAGGAAGCCTGCAGGTTGATTCTCATCCGAGCTATTTCCTCTTCTAAGTTTCGCAGTCTGCTGCTCGTTTCGTAAAAATCGGCCTTCAAATTGTTTTCCTGACGGAAAGCTTCGCCGCCAGCAGACAAACTACCGTTTTCATTTTCGGACATTACTAATGTCGATGCCTACGAGAGGAATCTTTGGAGTTGCAGGTAAATGCTCGTTTACTTCGTTGATATTATTACTTTGGGAGCTAATCCCATTGAAGGCAGAACGAGCGTGCAACTGATGCATGAACATTGCCTGGACAATCATCCGTAAAGGCAGCAGATCATTCTGAACAGCGTGAACGCAGTGTGTGTATATATATATATATATATATATATATATATATATATATATATATAAAATAAGATGTTATTTAAAATTTGTATGCAAAATTTACATTTAAAATTTGTATGCACAAAGTACATGAAAATTGTTTGAATTTAATTCAATGATAAAGAGTTGGAAATTTAATTAATAATGAATTGACCCACACTTGTACTTATTTTGATGTCATAGTTGCCATTTGTCATCTGAAAACCACATACCAAATTCCAAAGCTTACATCATTTGTGATTGGCCAATTACAACACAAATAAATACATTTTTATTATAATTAAAATTATTATTTATTAAATTATAAAGTTAAACATTATAAACAACATTTTAATTTTTATGTACCTTTGAACTAATAGGTGAGTCAACCCAAGTTGACTTGCAATTGATTACAATATACCTGTTGAAGCAGGTATAATAATTTTCAATAATTTTATTCTTCTCTCTCTTAAACAAAATTTATCATTTCTTTATACTACAACTTTTAAACTCTTATCTTATTAAAATCACAACATTAATTCAAAACTCCATATACCTTACCAAATTTTTTTGACATAATTCACACTCCCATGTGATCAATGAGAATGAAATAAAGTTGAGAATGAAATAAAGTTGATCAGGCTCATAAAACCACCATACAATATCATTGTCCAAATAAACAAATTTAAACGGAAACCTTAACCAAAGGCACTAGAGTAACAAAAAGGAGAGAAGGCTTCCAAGAAACTAAGTTACAAAAAGGAGAGAAGGCTTCCATTTATATATAAAAAAGTACTAAAAATTGAAGGGAAAAGGTGCCCAATAAAGTTGAAAAGAAGGGAGATTTGCAAAGCAACTTCGTCGTAGTCTTTGTCACTGTAACAATGTCAAATCTGTGAAGTATCTTAGTCTTGTCCTCGTTGCATTATAGTAATGCAAGGACCCATATGCATTGATTTAATTGAGATTTAGTATATATTGAAACCTTTAATTTTAAAAGTATATTTCTATATAAAAAAAATTGGGCTAATTACTATATATATATATAAAGCATAGTATGAGATATATGAGGATGTATTTGGAGATATCAAGCACCTTAACTCAAATCTCTATTACAACATCATTATGATTAATGTTATAATTTTACATAAGGATACATGATTATGCACATATGCTAAGGAATTTACTAGTTAAACTATCATAATTATTAGCAAAGATACCAAGTTTTATGCCATATTGCATTGCTAGTAATGAGTGAGGCTTTCCCTAGCTTGCTCCAAAAGCATAATAAGCAAACAATACTTAACAAGATCACCGAACCAAAATTTTTTTTAGATGCAATTTTCTCTTGCATATTATGAGGCATCATACATGTATACAATAGTTACATAAATGTATTTCGTGTACACATATAAATAAAATAAATTAGTATAAATAAAGAACACTAAGATCCACCAAATCTCATGTCATGCGAGCCAATATTTCAATAAAGGGATTCCATGTTTCACTGCAGTTCATTTTCTTTTTAAATTAGTGACAATGTGTTGGTTGAGGTATTTTTCCTTGTGTAATGAGAAACCCAATGAAGAGATATATAGGTCCATGTATCTAACAATAACCTATTTTGCTAGAATCACTGCAGTTCATTTTCTTTTTAAATTAGTGACAATGTGTTGGTTGAGGTATTTTTCCTTGTGTAATGAGAAACCCAATGAAGAGATATATAGGTCCATGTATCTAACAATAACCTATTTTGCTAGAAGTACTTCTAGGATAGCCTCGACAAATGTGAAATTGCTCAGAAGTATGGATTTAACATATGTTCAAACTCATGCACAATGCTTACCACAAGGATGGGATAATAGAATCGTGCATCCTTTATCAACTTACCAAGTTAACATAAGAGAGGAGTACAAACAATGTGTCGAGAAATCTAGGGGAAAGTTAGTTCTAGAGTGTAGAGAATACAAATAGATATAATGAGTCATGGAATAATACATGAAGGAAATGCATAAGACAACATGGCACATCTAAAACCTTGATTTTTACCCTAGATATCTTGGTCAGCCAAAATAATATAAGCACTAACATTGTTATTCATATGCAATGAAGAATAACAAATGTAAATGATGCATTGAAGGTCAATTGGAAAAATGTATGATATAGAAGGGAAACTCAATAACCCATTAATCAATTACATGATTAGGAGGGATTTCTATATTAACTAATGGATTGGTTTGATGGTCTTGTAAAACAAAATATATTGGAGATTGGGAAAAAATTTCAATACTTCAATAAACAATTTGTGTTAAACTAAAGTTGTGCTAGTAGAATCGGCAGTGGCTAAGGAACAACCAAAAGCATAGGTATTAGAGCCAAGAAAAGATAGGGAAGTTAGGGAAAGGATTGATCCAAGCGGAAATTGGTGGATACCCACCTAGTCCACTGGATCTAAACATAGTTTTCCATCTTGGAAGGATTCTATAGTTTTTTCAGGTTTTGAACTTTCAAGGTTGCTTTGAGGCCCTAAATGACATTTTTTTGGAGGAAAACTCCTAGTATACTTTTGAAGGAATATATTAATCCTCCATTCAAAATGTGTACATCTCATATATACCTTTATTATGGGATAATAAGTCCCCTAAATGAATATCAGATGCAAAAGTTACGCCCCTGATAAGTTGACTTATCAACTAACCACAACAGGGCTCACTAACCTTTTAGCATTTCATCTTCCGTGGTTAGGGTTTTGGATGTTTAGGGTTTTCTCATTGATGCTTTATGTTAAAAATATCCTTTTGGTCTTAATGTAGCTCACTTCTTTTTAATGTGTGTAGAGTTCACATATCTTCTCAAAGATAAGCTGACACCATTCAAGCGAGTTCATTTCATTCTAAATTTTGTTTTAGTTCCTTCATATTCATATACTAATAGAAATTGATTATTATTGTGTATCTATGTTTTCATAATATTTATGTCTTTCAATTCATTCTCTCATAAATTCATATAAGTGGTATCATAACGTTCTACTCTTTATTCATTTCTTTGTGCATGTCTTCGATGACATTGGGGTATAGGGAGTTGGAAGTCAAGCTACTTAAGCCTCTAAAATACTGTCCTCACTAACATCAACAACATTCCATGATGGAAGAAAAGAGAGACGAGGGAGAAGGAGATCCTATTAAGTTATTGCTCGAGGAATCCCTCCCATGATAAAGGGACAAGATGATAGATAATTTTAACCAAATCCTTCGACAGATGCCAACAACAACAGACGTGTCTTCGTCAAGTGACCACCTCAAACGTGTCAACCCTTCAAGGTACAAGGTAATTTTGATATTCCCATATTTGAAGTTCATAGATATGCATATGCTTTGGAAAAATGGTTAAATCTTCTAGAAGGGTATATCTCTATCCAAAAAAACTTCTACAGGGAAAAGATCACCTTTATGCTCCTTAAGGTTATCCCCCATGTCAAAAATTGTTGGGAAACTTATTGTGACAAAAAATCCATAGAGGATTCTGAAATGTTTGGGGTTGATACAACATGGGCCTATTTTTTGGATTTCATTAAGGAACAATATTACCCTATTTGGAAACTATGACAACCGATACATGAAATGGACCACCTTGCATCAAGAGATCAAGGACTAAATAGTGTCAGAGTTCACAAATACGTTGCATACCTTGTGTTAGATACCAATCGTTGAGGAAAAGGGTTGGGAACAAAATACCACAGTTGTCAAGAAAGAGGCACACCGAGGACATGAGCGTGTGAGATTCCTCCGACAAGCATCATCGGTAATCCACACATGGAATTTTTGCATGTTACTAATCCCACACGTGGACTAATGACCAGAACAGAACTTGATCCTACGTGACATAGGAATTTTTTGTAATGGGTTGAGTTTGGATGATGAAGGATTCTTTGTGATTCTATTAAGTTTGTTATGTATTGTTGTAATCATAAGAAATCGGTAAGTTGTTGAGTTGAACCTGTAGGGTGGTGTTATGTCCGGTTGAGGTTGTGGATTGTACTCAGTTTCGGTTAATGATGAATAGAGATGTTGTTCCTTATTACCTTGTGTGGTTTGGTTATGATTATCTAATGTGATTATTTCTTAAGTAGCTTATAATATGAATGTTAATATGTTATTGGCTTGAATGAGTGAATATGTAAGCATATAAATAGACAAATTATGAGAATAAATCCATCCTCCTCTACTCACCCTATATGATGTACTCTGTAATTCATGCACGCCTCTAAGGTGAGACCATATTCTTCTTGCAGGGAATTGAAAATGTAAACACCTATGGGATGTTTGTTGGTGAATCTTGTTGAACCTTAGATCTGAAAGACACCAGCCAACACCTTGTGCACCAAGATGGGTATCGAAGACTCTGAGTGATATCTTGTTCTAAAATACCATGGTAGTCTACATAGGTACACCCAAACAAAAATGGATTTTTTGGGCATCTCGTCACTAGTAGACTCCTATTTTTATGTTGTCAAAATAGAGAGAAAATTAAAGAATAGGAATATGAAAGTGTTTGGATATGTGAAAGCATCACAATAGAAGCAGAAAAAGGAAACCTCAGTCCATATAACAAAGTACAAAGTCAGGATGGACAACCTCAAGACAACCATTTAGATAAGTAAGCAAAGAAGGTTAATGCGAAGACAAAGAAATACACTGGGAAGTGGTGGAAGTTCCATAAAATCCATTGGCACAACATTGATGAATGTCACTCAAATAATTTATTGGTGGTTGAGTTGAAAGCCTTAGGGTTAGATACATTATTATACTCTGATTCAGATCTAGATAAGGGGAATCAGAACATTGATGTAGAATCTATTGCCATAGTGACTACCATTAAGGTCCATCTCAACAAACCAGAGGAGAATTCGAAAGAAGGTGAGAACCTTTCTCACTCATAGGTGTGGGTGAAGGGAACTCTAGTACATTTCATTATTGATAGTGAAATCCAAAAGAACTTGATATCAGTAGAGGTCATCAAGTAGTTGAAGTTGCCAAAAAAACCACACCCATAACCAAACAACATCAGGTGGATCAACCATGGATGATATGTACACATTAGCCAACAATGCTTCATATCCTACAACATCAAACCCTTCAAGGATGAGGTATTTTGTTATGTTTTCCCACTTCAAATTTGTGATGTACTTTTAGGTCAGGCATATACATGGAAATGTCATGTTTTGTATGCCATGTATACCTCATAGCGTCATTGTTACTTTAGGAATAAAATTGTATAGGGTACTAGAGGTAGTTCCACCCATAATAGTCTCTTTGATACTAGGTGAGAAGTGTAAGAAGGTAATCTACCAAACTGCGAAATTTGTCATGTTCATGATTTGTTCTCATAGTGAATGGAACGTTGTGACCACATATATGGCCTCCACACAAGGCCTTTGAAGACATCATAATCAAGTGGACAAAGTCATAGAATAATACTGGGGAGTATTAACCTCACCTATCGAGGTTCCTCTCCACTTTTAGATCAAGCATTCAATTGATTTGAACCCTGGTGCACCTTTACCTAATGAGCCAGTATATCAATTCTCTCTCCTGGAAAATGAGTAAATAAAACACTAGATTAATCTGGATTATTTGGAGAACAAAATTAATGTAGTGATATAAAATAGAAATACAACTGAATACTTTGCAAGAAACCTAGTAGTATAGTAAAAACCAAATTACATTGATGAATGGACTAGAAAACCATTGTAAATTGTAAAGCAATACAAACTAGATCTAGATGGTGGTATCTTATCTCTGAAAAGAGATGTGTAGGTTACTCTCATCCACAAGAACTGGGTTGTAATTAGGTCGAAAGTCCCTTTTTATATAAATCATAAATGAGAAACCCTAAACATCAAAAACCCTAACCCTGAGAGATGAAACACCAAAAGGTGTGTGAGCCCTGATGTGGTTAGTTGATACATCAACTTCCTAGGGGCACAAATTTTGCATATGATCTTTGTTTGGGGCACTTGGTATCCCCTTCGGAAAGGTCTGGAAAAAGAATGAATGTGTATTCTTAACCTAGAAAATTCTTTTGGTGATGACTTGGGAAGTTTCAGGGAAAACACATGTCATTTAGGGCCTCAAAACAACCCCAAAAGATTAGGACCTATGAAACAATAAAAAAAAATTCACGCTGGAAAATTGTGTCTTTGAGCGAGTGGAATAGAACGATGGCCATTGATGTCCATCTAGATCCATCCTCCCCCATAGGAAGCAATGGTATTCATTGCATCAATATCCCTCATCAGATGGGGAAACGTATGTTGAATTTGACTCCTGGTGAGACACTTTCCTTGGTGAAGAAGTTTCCCTACTTTGACGAACCGATAGAGTTCAATGTTTTATTCGCGAGTGCCCTTCATCTATGTATGAATGATCCTATGTAGTGTAGATTGTTCAAGGAATTCTGGTTTTATTTTTGTATGGGATAAATGCACAGCCACCTATGAGGTCTCCAAGCGAGATGGAATATATGGTCGAAGCAATTCTACATTAAATATTGGGTGCAAGAAAAGGAAAGAGAGAATATTTAATTCAAAAGTATTCTCACCCACATCCTACATGATGGTTTAATTTCCATATTGGAGTGGGTTGAGATTTCTGTGGGGCCCCATGAGGTGCTCCTTCTGCAAATGCAACCACACCTTATCCCTAACTTGAAACTTGTTTGGAACCCAATGTTGGTCATTTTGTTATTTGTACTTGGGATTGGATTTCTGCATGATATCATGAACCTGTTGTTGGATGTGTTGGATCTATTAAATTAATTGGTTTCTTTCTATACCTCAGCCTAAGCATGGGAAGATTCATCCTATGTAGATGCAAGGGGTATAAATAAATCAATGGGGGGCAATGGCTAGAACCCGAAGCACACCTGAAAGAGGATGTAGCCAATATATTTATGGAGGGATATGTTGTAACTATGTTGAAAATATGGAAGGCTCTCATCCCATGTGTGTGGATGTTTCAAGTTGTACATGTGTAGGATATGCACAATCATCTTGTTGACCACTTCTCTCTTCCCATCTATTTGTGGGTGGAAGGCAGTCGATTTGGTTAACTTGGTGTCAACTAAAGACCATAAGGAGGAATAGAAGGTGTTGAGGAACCTATTGTATCAATATGAAAAAACCATTGGTCCATGGTATCCCAAGATGATCCCAAACATGCTCAAAGAATAGTTTAGCAATGTCTTTAGTTGTGATACTCTTTGTACATGGTGCTAGAATGACCATCTTAGTGAATCAATAAACAAAAAAAAAACATAGTCGTGGCCATGCTTGGTGGAGGGAAAACTTGACATGTATTCTAGTGATATGGGAGAATCCCAACATGAACTTATTGTAGAAGTTGGAAAGGCTCAAGAAGCTCTGTATATCTGTCAAGGTTGTCCAGGATGGACAATCATGAATGACTTGGATCTTGGTCGAGTCCACATGCACCCCATTTTCATCCATGGTGTAACCCAAATACTAAATTATTTACATGCCAAATGAGATTTTATCCAACTTGGAATATAGCTTGTGTTTCCATACGGTACTCAGGACATACTAAATGTGTTGTAGATGTTCTTCCCATGTTATGTTGTTTATGAGGATGTCATCCAAATATATGACCACAAAGGAGTTTGTGGTCGGCCACAATATATCATCCATCATCCTCATGAATGTCATTGGTGCGTTAGTCAAGAGAAAAGGCACAATCAACCATTCTAAGAGATCTTTAGACTTTAAGGTTGTCTTCCATACATCAATTTGTTCAATTGGAACCTAGTGGTAGCCTGATTTCATATCAATTTTGCGAAATAAATTGGCACCCTTAAGCTGATCAAGAAGATTGTAAATATGGGGGATTAGGTATCAATTCTTCATTGTGATTTTGCTTAGGGATCTATAATAAATAAAAAGTCACCATGTCCCATCCTTTTTCTTTGAACCAACATGATTGGACTCCCACAAGCTGAGGAGCTTCATCGAATGTGGCCCTTTTGGATGAGCTCATGAATTTGGCATTTTATTTCCCCATTCTCCATAAGAGAGAACTTGTATATTGGGTCATTGGGTAAATGGGAACTTGGTATCAATTCGATTGGATGTTTGACGTAACAGTGCAGAGGCACCCCTGTAGGGGAAGAAAATATTTCCGTGTACCCTTCTACAACCTTATCGACCTGTTCTGTTGTTTAGAGAGAGCTTATGATGAGGTCGTGAAGGTTACAGTGACCTTCCATCCACCTTCTGACTGAACCATGAAGATGACAAATTTCCGAGTATAAGAGATGATCTTTTGACATTGCTTCATGGAGATCAAAGAAACTCTAATAGTCAATAATTCCTTAGGTATCCTGTAGATTTGTCCCTCCAAACTAACAATGAAACTATGATGCTTGGACTCATAAACAACATGGTGTTTCCACATATAGGGTTGTCCTAAAAAGTACATCACAAACTTCAAGTGGGGAAACATCACACGGTACCTCATCTTTGAAGGGCTTGATGTCATAGGTTAGGAAACATTTTTTACTAATAGAGATGTCTTGTCCCTGATTCAACCAACCGATGGTGTATGGATGGGGGTGTGACATCATAGGAAGCTTCACCATGTTGACGACCACGACTAATATAAGGTTCTTCTCGCTACCATTGTCAGCAATGAAATGTAGCAAATTCCCCTTCACCCACAACTATGAATGGAAGAAGCACTCCCATTCCTCTAGTTCCTTCGAATATTTTGGTTGGATATTTTTTTTTGCGATGGTGGCACTAGGTTTTGCATCAATGATATGATTTCCCCTTTCTTGCTTTGAAACAGAGTCTAAGCCAAAGTCCATCCTTGGGGTTTTTGTCTCTACCAACAATGGTTGTTTTGAGTGGAATTCATCACTATTATACCAAGGGATTTTGTGGAACTCACACCACTTACCTATGTCCTTCTTTGATTTCCCATTTCCCTTTTTTTCCTGCATCTTGGGATGGTTGTCATGATTTTGGTTGCCCTTACTCTATCTTTTATTTTGTGAGTTAGGGCCACATTTGTTGTGCTTATGATACTATTGAGTTAAAAACCCAAACTCCCACTTCTTATTTTTTGTAAACTTTTGTTGGATCTTGACATCATACCAGTAAGAAACTCCCAACGAGGAGATGCTTAGGAAATCCATCTCTATCTAAAAGTACCTATGTAGGCCATTGCAGTGCTTTAGGACCAAGTTTCCTTCAGTGTCTCTAATACCCATCTTTGAGAGAAAGATGTGGAATATATTGGTGAAATCCAACACCGCCTGGTCTCTCTCCTGGTACAAATTCGTCCCCCTGGTGTATTGTTCATCATAGTTTCCAACAAGGTAGATATCCTCCTTGACAACATCAAAAAATTCCACCCAGGTGGGTTTTGTCATGTATATTTCAGACTCATATCTCACATGCCTCTCGCAGTAACCATCCCACCAATGTTTGATATGCGAGAGGGACTTAAGGAGTGTGAAGGTGATATTTTCACTATCGAAATTTTTTTTAACAAAGAAGTAACCTTTTAACATATTTATCAATTACTCCAAAGAATGGTCTTGAAATAAGGGGATTCCAAAGATAAATTGTACCTTGAAGGGAATTACACTTTAGAAACAACTACTCAATGAACGTGCATTCACCATTGTTGACATTCATCAAAGAATCAGGGAGAAATCATTCCATCATCTCATTCGTGTGTCGTGTGAGGGATTCCTCGAGCAACAACTTAATAGGATATCCTGCTCCATGATCTCTCTTCTCTTTCCTTGCTATGTGAGGCTACTTGGGCCGACTAGGGTGGTCTTCACCAAGATCAATTAATTCAAGACCCAACTCTCCATAGTCATATCTCGTTGGGGACATGCATTGAGGAACAATAGGAAAAAAATTTTGTAATACAACTAATATGAATTATTTGGGAAAGGAGATGAAGGAAGTGATATAAAACAAATAGAGACATATATTTTGTAGAAAACATAGTAGTATAGTAAAACCCAAATTTTATTAATGAATGGATTGGAAAAACATTGTAAACTGTAAAGCAATACACACTAGCTCTAGATGGTGGTAGATTATTTGTGTGAAGAGATGTGTTGGATATTCTCATCCATAAGAACTTAGTAAGTTACAATGAGGATAGAAAAGCCTTTGTAACATAAAGTGTAAATGTGAAACCCTAAACATAAAAAATACTAACCTTCGGGGAGGAAATACCAAGAGGTTTGTGGGCCCCAATTTGGTTAGTTGATATCAACTTCCCAGGGGTACAATTTTTGCATATGATCTCCATTTGGGGAACTCATTATCCCATTGGAAAGGTCGAATCGAGAAGGAATCAATGTTGTCATCCTAAATTATTTCTTTAACAATCGTTTGGGATTTTTCATCGCAAGAAAACATCATTTAGGGCCTCAAAATGGCCCTAGAAGATCATGACCTAAAAAATTGTAAAAAAACTACCAATCTAGAAATTTGTGTCTTTGAGCCAGTGGACTAGTTGGATGGTCACCGATGTCCATTTGGATAACATATTCAAGATCTACTCCAAAAGGGGAAATTTGACCCATCTCCTCACCTCATGGAAGTCTAATCATTCTTGTACAGAAGAAATATGGGACATGGTGACTTTGTATTGATTACATAGATCTAAACAAAATCACAGGAATTGGTACCCAATTCCCTGAATCGAGGACCTTTGTTGGACCTAGGAAAAGATAGGAAGGATTCAATTAGAATTATGATCGAAAATATGAAGAGTCTATTCGCGCGATAGAGGATGTTGCGACGAAGGAAGAGATACGACATAAGAAGTAGCAGTAGAAGGGAAGCTGCGAAAGAAGCAATCGCGAGGGAATAAGTTCGCAACATAAGGGAAGATGTGACGAGATCAACCGCGATGGAAGGAACCACGATAGAGAAAGGAGCGCAGTGGTTGAAAAGGACAGATCGAGATATCGTGGGTAAGAAGTCAGTTAGGAGAGCGCATGCTTTAGGGAATAAAGCATCTTTGTATTTTGGGTCGATAGTGCCTACTAACTATTGTAACTTAAATGAATGAGAATAGGAATGATAACCTGTCAGCCAACATACTGAAGTCGACTCACTACAACATGTAAGAGTCTATAAAAGGCAGAACCCAAGCTGTGTGTGGGTTAGACAAATACTCTCTTTGTTGGACAAATTCCCTGTGTGGGTTTTTACAGTCTTTGTTGTCTATGTATGTTTGTAGAGTCGAAGAGTTATAGAGTTGTAGAGAAGAGTGAGTCGATCCAGGCTGTGTGTGGATTGAAAGTAGAGTGAAGGGGAGGAAAAATTTGGAGACCTGAGACTAGAGAGCATGAGAAGAGAGAAAAGTCTGTATAGGTTGTCGAAGAAAGATCTAGAACAAAGTTTGCAAGCTGAGTGTGCATACGAAAGGTGCCATATAGTTCTCATGCCAGATGAAGCGCGACTTTGTGGTTTTCTCGAATGGGTTTCCACGTTAAATGTTGCCTATGTGTATATTTGATGAATGTGCTTATGCTTAATGAATGCATGTTGTGAATGAATGCATTTGTATTTGCTTACGTATGAATCTTTATATGCATTTGTCGCACTATTGTTAGTTGGAACTGCTAATAAGGAACTATATTAATGGTTGTAATCTCTATCGATAGAAAAATAGAGTCATATCTTGAATACATGCAATAAGAGAAGAAATATAACCACCTTCTTCAATTGAGCAAGATAGTAAGGTACCAAGGAAGAGGAAATCCCCACATAACTGCAGCAACCTGGTTCTGGAAGTTACCCATAAGAGATATATCGGATGAGACTGCATCTTCATCGTAGGTGCTATCGACTGAGCCCTCCTCTTTTGGGCCGATATATTGGGCTTTGTTGATGGACAAACTAGGGACTGAACCTGGGTCGAAGGGAGAAACACCAACAAATGGTTCTACTGCCGGGGCCATGAATAATTTTGTGAGGGATATGTTTTAGAATCCTATGAACCCAGAAATTCAAGAATGGGTGGATTCTAAGGCATTTGAGTTTGCACAAGAAGAAAGTGAAGGATTATAGGTGAATCTGACAAAAGTGGTTGGAGCGATACCTCTATAAGGATATTCATGACTTTTTTTTAACTTAATTTATAAAAATCAATTGTCTTCAAAGTGTATGAGGAGGATTGAATAAAGCTCGCGCCAAAACATGGAGAAGGAACAGACTATGAAAAGGAATAGAATATGAAAGGGAGTGACCAAGTCTATTATCATTCAATTTCTAAGTAGAAGGAATAGACTATATAAAGGAATAGGCTATGAAAGGGAGTGACCAAATTTATTGTCATTCAATTTCTAAGTAAAGTTGTGGGAAATTATAAAATGTAAAATAAAATGATTTTACATATATATAACTCATAAAAATAATAATTTATTAAACTGAAATAAATAAATAAAATTATACAAATAGAAATAGAGGAATAAATGTATGTTTTTTTTATAAAAAAAAAACTTTAACTACAATAGTAAATGAGTCAAATTTCAATATTATTAATATTGAGTTTATTTGTAAATGAGCCAAATCTCAATATTATGAATATTAAGTTTATTTTGTTATATGTGGGTCTCATAAAGTTTTAACAATTTGTAACTAATTTTTTTAACAATGTATCTAATTTTTTTAAATTAATTTTAAATTAAATAAGTTAAAATTTAATTATACATTTTTTTTTTGAATCACACTGGGATTGCTGAAATATTTATAATGATTCTTAATATGTGTTAGATGACCATGCATGTGATCAAGTTTGTCCATCTTATACCTTGACAATTGTTCATCGCAAAAATCAACTTCACTAAAGAAACTCTTATGGTGTCTCCCATTCCGAGCCTCTTCAACCCTATTCGAGCGTTTTGCTTCTTCATCGCCTATATGACCTTGCCATCGGCCATCATAGAATTGGAAAACAAAGTCACACTTATATGAGGAAATTTTCATTTTTTGACATACATTTTTGCATAGATATTTTGATTTTTAACATACTTATATAGATATATTTTGAATTATTAGTTAAAATATATATTTTTGTAATAGGTTTAATCATGGGATGAAGTTTTGGTTTTCAATATCTTATTAGTCCCTGCCCTCAGGCCAGCAGGGATTATAAAAAATTGTCTTGCCGTTTTTTTCATTAAACTGCACATAAATCAAAATAATTTATCATACGATGAATCATTTGACTCCAACCGCTTTACCAACCTATCAATGGATCTGAGCTCTTATTTGGCCTCATCCCAGGCCAAAAGAGAAAAATGTCATAGTTTTCATGTGTTTTTTTGGCATGAAAAATTGCAAAGCAATTTTGAAATAATGCTAACATTTTGTTAGCATTACTTTTAGACATTAACTGCTATATTCCATTGCCAAAATTACTTGTTTCATTGAATTGCTAAGTGGTCTTATTTTTTTCAGTGCATGTGTCTGTCTAAGCATGATCTGTTCCAGCTGGTGGCCTTCTCTACAAATGGAGTGAGCTCCTTTACCAGATGCCAAGTGGTGTGGTTCACCATGCTAGCTCCTTTTTCTGAAGACATCGCCTTCCCTCCCATCTTTGCATGAGAAACGAACTGGCTCATTTCTGGACTATTTGCTAGTTGTTTTCGTGATAGAAGATCCCGAGCTTGCAAGGTTCCTGCTATGTTCGAAAGGTGAAGTTTATATATAAATATAACTAGGTTTACGCACCCTATCTATCCCTGTTGTTGGACCCATGCACCCGTCAGTGCCTATCTACTGCATTGACATGTAATCTCTCCCTGGTTTCGGATTTCTTTATATTGATTTTAAATTTCCCTAATAAAATTGCTGACAATAACAGTTCAACCATTGCCAACAATTCTGAAGACCATTGCTGCTTCCAGGAGGTCAGTTAGCCAGCCCATATTCTGAGGAGGATGGCCCGAGATATATTGCTTCTCTTTCCTCGTCGACGGGCAGGAGGCAGGCACACCAGCCAGCAGCGAGCGTTTGCTAAGCGTGATTCCACGTTGTGTTTGCACTTAACTGGGTGTATACCTTCATAGTTTTTATACATCCTTCCAAATTTTACCATTAAACTTGACGGGGAAGGGAGAAACAAGCTTAAATTGCTCAAACTTTGGAAAGTCCAAAATTACCTCTTCATCTTCATGCCGCCAGGTCCAAATCTCTCTTCATGTTTCCAAGATGCCAAGATGTCGAAGTGAGGAAGCTGCTGGATCCACAAGCAAGCAACACGATAACAAAGGTAACAACAACCCTACGACAGATTACAATCAAAATCATCCTAGAAAACTAGCTGCAATTTGAAATTATTCCTTATATAGAACATAAACTACTGTACTTCAAAATTTTTAGCATGAGATTAAAGGTCGGCATTTACAGCCTGATCATGCCTTCCCTTCATTTAAATGGAGAACTATTGTAATGTGAAAAGATCAAGTCCATAATATAAGAATATAGAGAACTATTGTAATGTGAAAAGATCAAGTCCATAATATAAGAATATATGCATGGATCCTTCATTCCAACATACCAACAAAAATAATAATAATCAGGAAGGATCGGTATTTGGCGATTTCAAGATGAATAATAATAATACTGTTGACAACTGATTCCATTGTCTTTGTAGCAGCTAGATATATCCACGATATCTCTAGAGTGCTCGTGATCCCAATCACGTGTCCTTGAGCTTACCACCTTCTCTCATTCAGAGTAAGACATTCATGTTCCTCCACACTATGCTTCTCACACCTGCCCACGATAAGAACCCACAACAGAATTTGTTTTAAACCTACAAGACAAATTTCAATTCAATCCTCAAGCCAGGAAATTTGACCATTATTCCATCAGGCATTTATTTGGCCTAGCTGTCGAGCTACCCACAACATGTCAAGCATTTCAAACGATGATTTCATTTCGGGGAATGGAAATTATGTTTTTTTATGGAAAACAAAGATATATGGGGTTTCTGCTCTTGTGTACGAGCTTCATTTTACACGATATTCATTCTACAAAAAGGAAATGCAAAGAGAGAGTTGTATTGTTTCCAATGTCCGCGCACAAGTCACCTCTTGGTCTTAGGAATTAGCCAGCTGAAAAAAAACATATTTCTCTTTTTCATTGAAACCTGAGACGAAGATAAACTCAAATCGTATAGAATTATATGCCTTCATATGCATGGTTCTAACTGTCAAACTAACATTACTGCAAGTAAACAAGGTGTGCAAGCAATGTTAAAAGTGTCAACAACAATGTTCCAAGTGCCAGCCCACTCAAACAAGCCCGTCCAATCAATAAAAAATTGAAATGAGCGCAAGTATCTAAGCTCAAAGTGCCGACTCTCAAATATCTATACTATGAACGCATGCTTGATAGCCAAAACCGAGCCGACTAAACTTGAGTTTAGGGCTCAGTCGAAATTCAAATTTCAAATTTTACTTTTCACGCCGACCAAATTTTCTTTTTCACCAGTNAGGTAGTCTCCAATGCATCCCATGCTTGCTTGGCATTAGTCGATGCTGCTATTCTTGGGAGTATGCTCTCATGCATAGCTTGATGTATGAAAAACAGAGCTTTTCCATCTCTCTTTCTCTGTTCTCTCAAGGCATCTTTCTGAGCCTGTGTGAGATTGTTATATGCTGTCATGTCTGCTGGTTCTGCATAACCATGCTGGACTATCTCCCAGACATCTTGACCCCTGAATAAAGCCTTCATTGTTAAAGACCAATATTCATAATTCTTTCCTGTAAAACTTGGAGGTTGCAATGAACCAGAAGTGGAAGCCATTTTTTTAATTTAATTAACTTTCCTTAGAAAATTAAATTCCACTCTTTAAGACAAGATTTCTTTCCTAAAATCTTGGGCTGACATAAACCTTGTTCTGATATAACCTTGCTCTGATACCAGATAGCCAAAACCGAGCCGACTAAACTTGAGTTTAGGGCTCAGTCGAAATTCAAATTTCAAATTTTACTTTTCACGCCGACCAAATTTTCTTTTTCACCAGTCGGGTAAAACTTGTCTATGTTCGACTAGACAAGTTTACAAGTTTTAGTCGGTCCTCCACTCGACCAAAATTACTCCGACTTACTTGTCCGACTGATTTTTACCTCGACCACTTTTACTCCGACCAAGTCGGCTCTCCAACCAAGTCGGACCTCCGACCAAGTCTGCTGCTTTAGTCGGCTGACTCTCCGACCACTCAAGTTGGCTCTACTACCACTCTAGTCGGCTCACTTTGGTCGGACTCTGCAAAATATGTTTCATAGTCTAAAGACTTAAGAAATTGCAAATGCTTTTCACCTGTGAGTAAAATGAAGTAAAATAGACAGATAAATAACTTATGAGAAACATGTGCCAAATATGTAGGAAGNCTACTACCACTCTAGTCGGCTCACTTTGGTCGGACTCTGCAAAATATGTTTCTTAGTCTAAAGACTTAAGAAATTGCAAATGCTTTTCACCTGTGAGTACAATGAAGTAAAATAGACACATTTACAAATCCAAATAACTTATGAGAAACATGAGGCCAAATATGTAGGAAGACTTGAGTCGACCAATGTGCCGTAAAACCTGGAAATTTCACGCAGTGAGATTTTTATGGGTTCTTGTTCTTTCACCTATCAGTAACTGTAAAAGACATTTACAGGAGTAAATCTGGAAATATATGCGGCCAGCTAATCATGCATTCAACCACAAACTATTTCATATATTAACTGTGCTGAAATAACAAAGTACTACAAACTTGTCGATTTACAAAATGGTCGGTCCAGACTT